>CAOKYR010000183.1:0-33000 GCA_948473455.1 Teleiodes luculella | reverse complement strand
CAAGGTCAGTTTACGGTCGTTATTACACTGAATACAATACTATAAGCTGGTACCCCCACAATGCTTCCTACCGCCGGCGCTCGTCTATAAAAGCGATGCAGTGCGCGTGCTAGGTTTTCACTTCGTTCGTGCGCTCGGATCGGGAGGTTGCCCTGGGAGTATCAGCTTCGGTCGTCTCCAAGTTACGTGAGCCATTTTTCTTTGGTTATTTTGTTATTTTTCTGATTATTTTACCAGTGCTGTTTTGTATTGAAATTGTTAAACTAATTAAAAATTGTATTTGGTTTTAAAATAAACTTTAGGTTATTAGTGATTGTTTTTTTTTAAATAATTTCCACTTCTGACGCTAAAATCAGAAGTGGGATAAAGGACAAGGCCCACTTGTACTGTAAAACAGAACAGCACTTGTATTTCCATGCAAAATTTTGTTAATTTCTTTTTATTGAAGTGACGGGTAATTTAAAAATATCTTTGTTATTGTGTTCATTTTACAAGTTTAAATTCTTTGTTTCTGTGTAAAAATGGTGCGAAGTAGATCACGGTGTAGATCTCGATACCGCTTGCGGGATGGCTCGCGTAACCGGAGACATAGGTCGCGTAGTGAAGTGCGTGATAGTGATAGACGTCGGCGATCGCGTGTTCAGGCGCGTAGTTGTTCTCGTGAACGTTCTCGATCGCGTAGTGTTTATAGTCGTTCTAGCCGGAGCAGGGAACGTCGCACAACTCGTTACCGTCGCCATCGGCGTTCATATACTCCGTCGCGCAGTAGATCGCGTAGCCGTCATGCTACCTTGCATAGGGTAACTCCGCGACGTTCGCGTAGTCCGTCACGCCGCCAATCAAGAGATCGTACACGTCGTAATCGTTCGTTTACACCCAGAACGCCCAGTCCAAGGGTGCGGCCCAATACTTTTTCTGATGCTGATGTTACTAATGCCGGTGAATCAAATCGAGCTAGTGCGAATACAACTAACCGAGACACGTCGCTTCAATCAGCTGGACAATGTTCTGAGGCTTCCACTCTCGCTCAAGCTTTAATGGCAGCGATTAAATCGGCACAGCCAATGAAATCGCAACATTACTTTATTTCGAACTTTGACCCATCACTACATAATATACAAGTATGGTGTGAAGAAGTGGACCGCGCCAGGGTTGCCAATGGTTGGAGTGACGAAGAGTGCTTGTCGCGTGTGGGATTATGTTTAAAGGGTGACGCTAAGGTGTGGCTGAGCGAATGGGTCACGAATGATCGTACTTGGTCGAATTTTAAGCGGGAGTTTAAGTCATTATGTCCTACCAAATTAGACTATGCCAATATTCTCTTTGACGCTATGAATAATACTTCCGACAAATATGTGACGTATGCAGAGTATGCACGTCGCACTTTATTGCGCCTAAAAATGATAGAAGGACTTAGTGATGAACTGAGAACGCTTATTGTGATTCGCGGAATTGATAACCCTCAAATTCGCGCGGCTGCAACCAATGCAGGCTTGTCCGCTGATAATCTTGTATCGTTTCTATCTATTTATGTCAAACCAAACCGCACAAACAATAACCGTCCTTCAGTAGCAACAAAGAAACCACACTTTCAAAAACAAAATGTCCGATCCGAGATTAAATGTTTTGCGTGTGATCAAAGGGGGCATACACGACGTAATTGTCCTAAAGCAACGAAGCCTGGCATCCCGCCGAATTCAACTTCGTCAACAAAATCTACTACCAACACGGGACAGGGCTTAAGTAGTACATGCTCATTTTGTAAGAAGCCAGGGCACGAGGAGAGTACTTGTTTTGCAAAAGCGCGTTCCGAATCTCGCAATCACAATCAGCGTAAGGTTAACTTGTGTTCCGATCGATCCACAAGTTCTGTAAAAAAATAGCGATATAACAACCGCTGTAGTTGATGGGGTCCCTGTAGACGTTTTGATAGACAGTGGTGCTCTAAACGTGTCTCTTATTTCGTCGGACGTACTTAAATGTCTCACAACTCAACCAAAACACAGGCTTTGTGTCTTAAAAGGAATTAGCGAAAAAGAAATAGTCGCGACTACCTACGTTACGGTCACCATTGAATTCAGCGACATATCTATCGAAACGGATCTAGTTGTCGTGCCAGCTGAATGTATGAATGCTCCAATTATTATCGGGACTGACGTTCTTAATCGGGAGGGGGTAACATTTATACGAACTAAGGATAGGCAGTATCTTACGCGCTCAGACAAAACGCAGTTTCTACCCAACGCAGCTCGAATTGATAGTCCGGAAATAAACACATTTCTTCAGGGTGAGGATCGTGAGTCTTTAATCGCGGTAATTAATGAGTTTTCTGAATACTTAATAACTGGTACAGCGGCAACTACCGTCAAGACGGGCGAGATGGAAATCAAACTCACGAATAATACTCCTGTAGTTTACCGACCGTACAAACTTTCCTACCAAGAGAAACTTAAGGTACGCGAAATTACTAAAGACCTACTTGAAAAGGGGGTAATCAGACGTTCTAATTCCGAGTACGCGAGTCCGATTATTCTAGTTAAGAAGCGCGACGGATCAGACAGGCTCTGCGTTGATTTTAGGTCCCTTAATCGTAATACGGTAAAAGATAGATACCCGATGCCCCTGATCGATGACCATATCGATAGGTTAGGGAGTCATAAGTATTTTTCGAGCCTCGATATGGCCACCGGTTTCCACCAAATTCCAATTAAAGAAGAATGCATTCACTTAACCGGCTTTGTGACCCCTGAAGAACATTTTGAATACGTCAAAATGCCGTTCGGGCTTGCTAACTCCCCTATCGTGTATCAACGGATAATTAACGATACTTTGCGTGAACTTATTGACGAAGGAAAGGTTCTGGTATACGTCGATGACGTACTGCTTCTGAGCAATACAGTTAGTGAGGGTATTAGCTTGTTACGTAGAGTATTATCGACATTAACGAAGGCTGGTTTTTCTATTAATCTCAAAAAGTGCGCTTTCCTCGTCACCGAGATAGAGTATCTAGGCAGGGTTATAAGTCAAGGTCAGGTTAGGCCGAGTCCGCGGAAAGTGGAAGCACTTGTGAACACTTCCCCACCTGAAAACGTTAAGCAGGTGCGTCAATTTCTTGGTCTTGCGGGATACTTCCGTCGCTACATACAAGATTACGCAACCAAAACCGCCCCAATTGCGCGTCTTACTCGTAAAGGTGTAGTGTTCAATTGGAGTTCTGAGTGTGAGGCAGTACGGCAAGATTTAATCAAACAATTAACTAGCGAGCCCGTGCTAACTATCTTTGACCCTACCCTCCCCACGGAGGTTCATACGGATGCGAGCAGTGCAGGCTATGGAGGTGTTCTCCTTCAAACACATTCGGACGGGAAAAAGCATGTGGTGTCGTACTTCAGCAAAGTTACGCAGGGAGCCGAAAGTAAGTATCACTCTTACGAGCTGGAGACGTTAGCCGTGGTTAAATCGCTTCAGCACTTTCGGCATTATCTCGTAGGTCTTGAGTTTACTGTGATAACCGATTGCAACGCCTTAAAATCAACGGAGCGGAAAAAGGATCTTTTACCTCGAGTCGCGCGCTGGTGGATCTACCTCCAGGATTTTAACTTTTCCATCCAGTACCGTAAAGGAGTAATGATGCCACATGCCGACTACCTGAGCCGCAATCCAACCGTAAGTGTTAACCAAATAACTAGACCCCGCAACTGGGCTCAGATTGCTCAAGAGGCTGACAACGAGACGCAGGATCTTCTGCAGAAGCTCCAGGATGGCAGTCTGGATGCCAATCGGTATGTCGCACGAAATGATCTCCTCTACTATAAATATACGCCCGTAGGGGAGGAACCACGACTTTTGTGCTACATACCCAAGGGGCATCGACTGAGCTTACTTCGTTTGTTCCACGATGAGCATGAACATATTGGTCCTGAAAAAACTACAGATCTCATTCTCCGTCATTTTTGGTTTCCCGGCCTGAGTCAGTTCGTCAAAAAGTATATAGCACACTGTTTGGTGTGCATATCAAAAAAACGCGTCCCTCGAGCTCCATTGCAGAATATCACATCGTGGGAGAAACCAGATGTACCGTTCCACACTGTGCACATAGATGCTTTGGGGCCGTTGCCAGAATCGGGGGGTTTCAAGTTTGTCCTCATAATCGTTGACGCGTTCTCTAAATTTTCTTTGTTAACACCTATTGCAAGACAAGATGTCGAAGAGCTCAAGCGAGTATTAACCCAAACAATCTCTCTCTTCGGTGTCCCCAAGTTAATAATCGCTGATAAGGGACGGATGTTTGAATCAAATGTGTTCGTGAAGTGGATCAACGACCTTGGTTGTGAGCTGCACCATATAACCCCAGAGATGCACCATGCAAATGGCCAAGTCGAAAGGTATGTTCGTACGGTCCTTAACATGCTACGGGTTGAGGTCAACCACAAAAATGCATTGTGGCACGACACCTTGTGGAAGTTACAACTCGTGTTAAACATTACCAAGCAGAAGACCATTCAGGCTTCACCATTGAATGTCTTAATCGGAACAGAGGTAACCACCCCCGTCATCCGAAACTTGGTTCGGGATTTGGCACTTGACAGTTCATCACCCAATCGCGAGGCATTACGGGAGATATCCAGGGGCAGAGTTCGTCAGATGCTCAAAGACAATCAAACCAAGCAAGACGAGCGAGCGAACCGACAACGACGACCGCCTCGTGAATTTAACCTAAATGATCTTGTGTTTGTTGTTAAGTTTTCGCAGATCACGGGAAAGCTTGACCCAGGAATGCGTGGCCCGTATAAAGTGGTCAAAATCCTGCCAAGTGGACGCTATGGACTGAAGCTTTTGGCTGGCAGCTATGGCAAGATGACACAGGCCGCAGCACAACACATGGTGCTATGGCGTGGCGAATGGTGTCCGGAATCGTGCGCTGCCTTTTTCGCAAGTATGTATGTCGATGCTAAATTTCGATCACAATACCACAGATTCGTTCGCCATAAATACTGTCTACCTACATATCCACAGAGAACATTAAAACTAACATTAATCTTTACTAACACGCACGGTTACGCTAGGTACACATGCACGTACAAGTAGATTGTTTCACAACATGTTTTGGTTTATTTGTGGCGTGCGGGTATGTGTGAGTGACGAATCAAGCACGGAGACCGTAGTGTGTGATCACTAGTCGGTCATAGACGTTGACATATGTTTGTTGAATTGTCGTCGATGTTGGCATTTATTTGTCAAGTCATCACGGTTATAGTCACATATATATGTCAAGTCGTCGTTGACGTTGGCATTCATTTGTCAAGTCGTCGTTGACGTTGGCATTAATTTGTCAAGTCGTCGCTGACGTTGGCATTAATTTGTCAAGTCGTCATGGTTGTCATGGACGTTGGCTTATATGGTCAAGTCGTCCTAGCGTTGGTGTTCATCCACCAAGTCGCACTTGCGTTGGCATAGATATGTCAAGTCGCACCAGCGTTGGTATAGTTATACCAAGTCGCTTAAATGACAAACTGATTTGTCGTTCGGTTTTATTTGTTTTAAATTAAGAACTATGTGTGGCAGCCTTAACATTGATTTTGTTTACAGATAACAATGAGGAATGCGGAAATGATCATGAAAATGCAGAGCCCAACCAACCCGGACCAGCAGCTCCAGAAAGAGGTCTATCAATGCCCATTCTGGATGTGGAACCAACTCCAGGCCCCAGCAGCAATCCTTGAGTTGTCCAGGTCGAGGACGACCAGGCGTCAGGAGAGGCCGTATAAGCTGGTACCCCCACAATGCTTCCTACCGCCGGCGCTCGTCTATAAAAGCGATGCAGTGCGCGTGCTAGGTTTTCACTTCGTTCGTGCGCTCGGATCGGGAGGTTGCCCTGGGAGTATCAGCTTCGGTCGTCTCCAAGTTACGTGAGCCATTTTTCTTTGGTTATTTTGTTATTTTTCTGATTATTTTACCAGTGCTGTTTTGTATTGAAATTGTTAAACTAATTAAAAATTGTATTTGGTTTTAAAATAAACTTTAGGTTATTAGTGATTGTTTTTTTTTAAATAATTTCCACTTCTGACGCTAAAAATACAATAAACTTTATTGCATACCCGCCCACTGTAACATGACTACTGTGATAAAATGTACTTCCTTTACCGAGTTGTCAAAATTCCGTGAGAAACCCGCCTTTTTGAAATATTCTCCCATAGGATGAGAGTATGTGCACGATAAAACTATCTTTGTCACGCGAGAACGTGCATGCTAGGGGGCCAGTAATAAATAACAAGATATACAGTTTACAATCATAAACGTGTACAAATGGGCGGCCTTATACATATGGGCTGGACAGTACCGGAGACAATCACACAGACATACTTTATCATTTATACAGATAAACAAAGCTGGAGCTATAAAAAAAACAGTTATCTGTAAAATCGGTTTACTGACTGACTGATAGTTGAACGTGACAACGATTGTGTCTCTTTGTCGCTCGTTCCGCGCTCTCGCTTGCACTTCAAGCCTTAAATGCAACGACTCAGCCGCGCGGTAACGCCGCATTGCGTCATGTTTTTTAGTGCGTGCAGTCGGCTCCATCGAATTATAAGACGTTGTCACGTCAAAAGTTGAATTTGTGATGGTTGAAACACCTAAAATGCTAGTATTTTGTAAATCCTTCTGCTTTAATCGCAGGCTGACCGTCGCTTAGGTCCCAGAATGACGTGGTAATATAATGTTGTTTGCAGACGCTGTCGGACGTGGCGCTGTCGGTGAAGAACGCGAAGGAGGGGCAGCGGCAGCGCGCGCTGTGCGCGGGGGGGGAGCGGCTCGCGGGGATGCTGCGCGCCGCGCCCGCCGCGCTGCCGCTCGCACTGCCACGATACGTGCACGACGTCGATGTCAAGTCAGTACTGTACTGCAGTAGCACACAAGGAAATAATAGTAATAGCACTAACCCGTACAGAAAGGACACTCACCCCTCCGCACTAAAATGAGTTCCCCGCCCCGATAGCCCCCCACGCACCGCACCCCGCAGGCGCCGCGGGACTCTAACAGGGGCGTTCAGGGGTGTTTTATATTTCAGTGTTTGACTTGTAATTGTACGGTCAGCGTACATAGTCTCGAGGCGGGCAGCGCGTGTAACCCAGATTTAACATTTTTGCCGAATATGCGTCGCTGCCTGGCTCGGGCGATGATCGCTATTTTATAGTTAGTAACGTCAAAGAACTCGAACAAATAACATTATATTATAACATTTTTTACTATATTTTCAAACATTTATTAAAACATTATATTTTTAACAATTTCATTTAACAATTAAATTAACATCCCACACACCACCTTCCAAGGTCAATCGTATACTCGGTTAACGTCGCGCGCTACGGGTGTAAATGTTAGTGGCTCATACCCTTACATACAGGCTTACAGTAATTGATATTCAGTTGTTATTCAAAAAGCAGTAGCTTGTCAAAACGCGTTTGCTGTATAGAGTGTCCGACCTGTGACTGTAGTTAAAGACTAATTTACAACAGCATGCTAGTGCGAATGCGTCCATATATTCCCTATTGAATTTATTGTATTCCACTCCCAGATCATGCACATACTTCTCGTCGAACACTCTACCGCTGAAGATCAACTTCATCGGGTGCGACGAGGCGGTGGTGCCGGCCATGTTCAAGGTGGGCGACGACCTGCGCCAGGACGCGCTGGTGCTGCAGGTCATCAAGATCATGGACAGCCTGTGGCTCCGGGCCGGCCTGGATCTGAGGATAGTCACCTTCCAGGCGCTGCCGACCAGTGACAAACGAGGTACGTGATAACATCATTTGTAAAACTTCACATTCATTATTCTTTCTTGCCGACCAAGAATGTATTATTCATTCACTAATGGTGAAACTGTGTTTCGGGATCCTGCGATAAAAGCTGTGCTTAGTGCAGGATCCGCTGTATAATGTTCCATGCGCTGCAAATCTGAGTAAATTTTTGTATCAACTTTGTAACCATTTTTGTAAACAGTTGGCAATAAATTTATCTTTATCTCTTTATCTTTAAATTGAAAAGAAAAACTAAATTCGATTTTTTTGTTCATTATAGTCTCCCTCAGTAGGCCTACTATGTAAGAAGCGACAGGCTCGAGAAGCTGTCAAACGCGACATAATGACATTAGAGCCATAGTAGTTCTGTCGATATGTCGCGTTTGACAGCTTCTCGAGCCTGTCGCTACTTACATAGTAGGCCTACAGCACACTTAATGACGTTATATAAGAAGCTAAAAAGCTTTGCTTAAACCAAGATCGGTTCTCGTCACATACAAATGTAAAGCCCGATCAGAAAAATAAAAACCTCGCCATATTGCGGAATTTCAATGGAACTAATTTTATAAGGGAAATTGTTGCCATAGTCGTAAAAATATACACGTGGCGCCCCCAGTGCAGGTTTTTATTTCTTTGGTCGGGCTTTACAAGTCTAAGCAATAAAGCCCCACCAACACTCTGAACCCATTGTTGTATTGGACCCGCAGGGCGCTAAGGGTCTTCTGCGTATAGTCGGCCAGCAGGTGTAGAATACTTGGCAGTAGGCTTTAAACAGAGAGATTTTGACTTGCCTACTACACCTGCAAACCGCGCGCCAACATATTGCATCTGCCGTACGTTCCCTTTCAATGTCCGCCTGGTCCCTAAGGCTTTAAACTTAAATCACCTGAGTCTAATCATTTAAGGCATAAAGTTGACTTTTGGTAAACTTGTTTGTGTGTGTTACTTGTCAGGGATGATAGAGATAGTGTCAGAAGCGGAGACGCTGCGGGTGATCCAGACGGAGTGGGGGCTGACGGGGTCGTTCAAGGACAAGCCCATCGCCGAGTGGCTCGCCAAGCACAACCCTTCGGAGCTGGAGTACCAGCGAGCCAGGGACAACTTCACAGGTTTGTGTGTGTTACTTGTCAGGGATGATAGAGATAGTGTCAGAAGCGGAGACGCTGCGGGTGATCCAGACGGAGTGGGGGCTGACGGGGTCGTTCAAGGACAAGCCCATCGCCGAGTGGCTCGCCAAGCACAACCCTTCGGAGCTGGAGTACCAGCGAGCCAGGGACAACTTCACAGGTTTGTGTGTGTTACTTGTCAGGGATGATAGAGATAGTGTCAGAAGCGGAGACGCTGCGGGTGATCCAGACGGAGTGGGGGCTGACGGGGTCGTTCAAGGACAAGCCCATCGCCGAGTGGCTCGCCAAGCACAACCCTTCGGAGCTGGAGTACCAGCGAGCCAGGGACAACTTCACAGGTTTGTGTGTGTTACTTGTCAGGGATGATAGAGATAGTGTCAGAAGCGGAGACGCTGCGGGTGATCCAGACGGAGTGGGGGCTGACGGGGTCGTTCAAGGACAAGCCCATCGCCGAGTGGCTCGCCAAGCACAACCCTTCGGAGCTGGAGTACCAGCGAGCCAGGGACAACTTCACAGGTTACTAACTGCTACCACTAAAGTATAAAGTATTCTCCTAATAATTTCTCGGGACAATGGGCTCAATTCCAGCGAGGCCGCTAAAATCTCTTCATTCATATGGGATTCGAGAAGGACGGAAGATGAATGAATCTAATTTTGAATATTTAAAATATTAACGCATCTGTCAGTGAAGTTTTTGGTAACCATTCTGGTAATAATAAAATTTTTGGTTATGAATACTACAGACAATAAAATATTGAAATAGTTTATCCTAAATGGTTTGACCTATGGTTGTGTCGTAAAGCACGACGGATCAAGCTTCACCGGCCTTGACCATGGTAAATGTTGTGGTGTGTTTGCAGCGTCGTGCGCCGGCTACAGCGTGGCGACGTACCTGCTGGGCATCTGCGACCGCCACAACGACAACATCATGCTCAAGCGCTCCGGACACCTCTTCCACATCGACTTCGGCAAGTTCCTCGGCGACGCGCAGATGTTTGGCAACTTCAAAAGGTATATTCTCTTTTCATTATAAGTTATGACAAACACACAAAAAAACTAACACACATTTTCATGTGTTAGTGCAATTAACAACCGCGAAAATCTAAGAATACACAAATCAATATTCAGAACCTCCTACTTTTTTAAAGTCAATTAAAAATAATGTTGTATTATGTTTCCAAAGTCATGACTCTGTAGTGGAAAGGAGGTGCGGTGGTAAGGAGACAACCGTTTTAGATGAGAGGGTTCCGGGTTCGAATCCCGGTAGTGACTCGTCGAACAAATATCACTTTGTGAGACTTTCCTCAATTTGGTTAGGACACTGCAGGCTGAATCACCTGATTGTCCGAAATAAAGATGATTCCGCGCTTAAAGGCACGTAAAGCCGTTGGTCCCGGCTACTATCTACGGATGTAGTCGGTATAGGAGCCATGTCGGAAGCCTAAGGCGGTTCTATAATTCCGACACCAGGGTTTGTGAGGTAGGTTAACCTCGAAATCCACACGTTAACCCTTTGTAAGGCAGTGTCCACCACAGAACATTTAATAGGTTAGAATGGCGATAATGCGCCGTTCGTATGAAATCCGGTGTCGCCGATTCGACCCCACCTTTCACCTCCACTTTATCTGTACTTAAATAAAGATGAAGTTTACGCACATATTTGCAATTTAAATCTAGCCAACCATAGCGCCGCTTAATCACGCGATTTCAAATGGAACGAATCATACGCATGCACGCATACTGATGTACATTTTTATAGTTTAAGTGTGAGTTTAACAGCGCGATCGCGCCTTTGCGTGGAGATATGAGCGTTGATCATATCCTTGGCGCGTCTGCCCCGCCCACATCGCCTTTCTAACCTCTTTTAAATGTTCTTGTGGTGTCCACTATATTGCCACCTTAATTTTAACCTTATACCTTCAACATAAAGTCGAAAACGAAAGTTGTTTTGACTTACAAATGGTTAAGCAATGGTGCATGTTGCGCAGAGACCGCGCGCCGTTCGTGCTGACCCCGGACATGGTGTACGTGATCAACGGCGGCGAGCGGCCCACGCAGCGCTTCCAGCACTTCGTGGAGCTCTGCTGCATGGCCTTCAACATCGTGCGCGCGCACCACGACCACATACTGGACCTGTTCGCTCTGGTCAGTCTACATATAATGACAGAGACCGCGCGCCGTTCGTGCTGACCCCGGACATGGTGTACGTGATCAACGGCGGCGAGCGGCCCACGCAGCGCTTCCAGCACTTCGTGGAGCTCTGCTGCATGGCCTTCAACATCGTGCGCGCGCACCACGACCACATACTGGACCTGTTCGCTCTGGTCGGTCTAGACAACACTATACTAATATTATAAACGCAAAAAATTGTGAGCATCCATGTTTGTTACTTCATTAGCTTTGAAGTCGAAAAATCAATAGTCGAAAGACGAGGCACGTCCATACCAATGTGCATTCGGACGATCAAAATTCAAAGTATCTATTTTTCGCTTTAGGATATTTACATCACTTAGTGGCGAGTTAAAAAAATTGGCTGTCTTCTGGGTCTTCTCGCCGAAAAAAACTACACAGGCGTTGCATGTTTTCAAAATTATAAATTATTATTTCATACAAATTTCATACTATTTTTACAATATTAAACATTATTAAAGTCAAATTATTCATTTTAACTTTAGGATATTTATAATGCTGATACTGATTACATATTCTTTTGTGGCGAGTTCGGAAATTTTGCTGTCTTCTGTGGAGAAGAACTCGCGGAAGAAACTCCACAGGCGTTGCATCTTTCAAAAATATTTTTACAAAATTATAGATTATTATTTTATACAATTTTATTAATATAACGTAAACGGAATATACAATTAGAGGAAGGCAACCAATCAAAGTAGAAAAACTAAACTAAAGCCCGACCAGAGAAATGAAAAACCTCGCTGCAACTAATGTTATAATGGAAATTGTTGCCATAAACATAAAAATATACACGTGGCGCCCCCAGAGCAGGTTTTTTATTTCTTTGGTCAAGCTTTATATAACCAATCAATCTATCACGACTGGCAACCTTCACGGGTTTAACGCATGGGCTCAACCACATTAGAGGGACCCTACGAGCCGTGTGGTGTGGGCCCGTGTGTGACGTGTTGCGTTCCCCGGCAGATGGCGATGTCGGGCGTGTCGGGGGTGACGTCACAGGCGGTGAACTACGTGCGCAGCGCGCTGCTGCCCGCCGCCACCAACGCCGAGGCCGCCGCCGCCTTCGCGCGCCTCATACACTCCTCGCTCAAGAGCAAGTCAGTATCTGCCAGTACTACACTACACTACCACACAACATAATAATAGTACCACGGACCAGTATACTCGAGAGGACTGTCAGTTCTCCTACATGTTCGCTCCTACGTGCGTGTTCCTGTAATTAGTACTAAAAAAAGATAGATGTCACTATCATTCACAAATTAACTATCATTGTTAAATTATCTGAAATTAAAAATTATATGGTCCCAACCTGATTAAACATAAATAAAATACTTTTAGGTGCTATTTATGTAAAACAAACACAATTATAGCCATTTTACTATTGTATTTGTAATATATTCTCGGGCGAGGAGCTAGGCGCCATCTAGTTTTAATACGGGATTTGAGCTTTTCCGAAGCACGTTTTTTCTAGGGCATTGACAGTCTTCTCGAGTATATTGGTCCATGGTAGTACTAGCCCGTACAGAAAGGACACTCACCCCCCCCCCCCCCACTAAAATGAGTTCCCCGCCCGCCCGTGCTCAGAGGCGCCGCGGGACAGGGGTGTTCAGTTCAGGGGTGTTTTATATAGCGTTTCAGTGTTTGACTTGTAATTGATATTCAGTTGTTATTCAAAAAGTTGATAGGCGTTTTTGCAAATTATCCAAGGCTTTCGATAGTGTCGATCATGACACCATTGGCAGAAAAGTATATCATTATGGTATGTACGGTCGCGTTCATAAGTCCAGTCATATCACGTGCTTCTACACTTTAAATTAACTTTATTTCCAAAAGCATCCAGGACGTAAAAATTGAAGTAAAATGTTGAGTCCCGTAGACTATGCAGTGGATATAACGTATCACACAAAAATAATAATAACAAACCTTTAGGAAAAAAGTTATTTGAAAGTATAAAAACACGTGATATGACTGCACTTATGAACTTGTACTGTACCAACAACAGACACTCGGACTTTTGGAGTCCCGACGATGTTACTGTACTTGATTTATTTGTGTGCAAATTAGTTCAATACAGGTTTTTGTATGGTATTGTTGTCGACAGGTTCACGCCTATAAACTTCTTCTTGCATAACCTGGCGCAGCTTCGAGCGAGCGGAGACCAGAGCACAAACTCTTCAGAGCTCCTCTCCTTCATGCCCAGGACTTACACGTGAGTTACCATCATCAAAGAAGATTTATGATATCTATTAACTTCATTAATTTACTATGAGCGTCGATGGCCAAGTGGCTAAGCCCGTTGACTTTCATTCAGAAGTTCGCGGGTTCAAACCTCGGCACTTACCAATGTGTTTTCGATTTTCGAATTCATATGTACGTTTATTCGACGCTCTTACGGTGAAGGACTCCGAAGAAATTCAAAGGTTGTGTGTGAAGTTGACCAACCCGCACTGGGCCAGCGTGGTCGACTAAGGCCTGTTCACCCTAATATCAGGGTAGGCTTGAGCCCCTCGATGGGGACGTATATGAGCTGTTAACGACTATGATGGACAAAGTAAAGGCGCATCGGAGGTGGAGGAAATCTTAAAGGAACATTCGAGAGTGGACCGGGATAGTCATTGTTGAAGAGCTGTTTCGAATGGCTAGGGACAGGGATACATTCACGAAACTGACTGCAGATCTCCAGTAATGTAGTGTCATCAGAAGAAGAAAAAAACCACCTATAAATGTTCTCTGGTAACAAAGACCTCCCCCAAAAAACATTCGCAATTTTAGTATAACCCAGGGCGCACGTACACACCAAGCGAGCTGCTGTGGCGAGGCGGGCCGCGCGCGGCGTGCACTACACAACTGGCTTGGTGTGTGCGCGATAAATCTGCATTCCATTCGGTTTCTTCAGAACGTGCGACCGAGGTTAAACAGACCTAAATTAAAAAAGGGGAAAATGAGTTATTTTACCTAGAGACCTTAAATAGGACGCTCTTTTATATTATTTGTTAATTGCGTGAGTTAGTTAGTGACAACAATCATCATTATCCCCTTTTTTAACCCCCGACGAAAAAGAGGGGTGTTATAAGTTTGACGTGTGTGTCTGTCTGTCTGTCTGTGGCATCGTAACTCCTAAACGGATGCACCGATTTTGATCTAGTTTTTTTTTTTCAAGGTGTCACCATCGAGAGTGTTCTTAGCTATGATCCAAGAAAATATCTTCAGCCATTTGAAGATTATCAGCTCTTTTTTAGTTGTTGAAAGGATCAAGTGACGGTTTTGTGTCGGGGGTTATTAAATTTTTAAATTTAGTGTTATTAAAATTAGGACTTTAATACTTGAGTGCGGTTATTGTGTGGATGTGACAGGATGTCCCAAGAAGGCCGTCTGATCAGCGTGGAATGCCTCGGCTACGAGAAGCGCTACGACCCCGAGAAGCACTACGTGTACGCGCTGCGCATATACCGCGCCGGGCAGGCCACGCCCGCGCTGCTCTACCGCTCCTACAAACACTTCACCGAGCTCTACCAGAAGATCTGCCTGCACTTCCCACTGGCCAAAGTACACAGGTATGTATCACTATCAGTACAGCCTATTTCTGAATTAGGTATCCACCACAGTAGACTCAGAACAGTACGGTATCTCCTTCCCAACTGGCCGCATCGGTTTAAATGTGAGCGCGCCGTGTAGGCACGCGCCGTCACGCACACGCTTGCATTTAGCCCATACTGCCGCCCCCTTATTCCCCCTTATTTTATGCTAGTGTGTGCGTGACAGCGCGTGCCTCCACGGCACGCGGCGCGGACGCACACATTTAAACCGACAGCAGCACGTTTGTATGAAGATAACTTACTGGTTTTACTGTGTATCCACCCCGTGCAAAATCTATGTATGTAATATTCTCTGACTGTGCCACCATCTAACTTCGCAATCAATAATTTACAAGTGTACGTCAGACGTACATAATGTACGTGTGTCGAAAAATCATGTGCGTCGTTAAAACCAGTGAAAATAAAAACATTTATTAAAATATAAAAGAGGCGTGACTTTGTATGTATGTATGAACGTATGTCAATCTTGCTTTATTATTATGAGTGTAACAAATGTACATATTATGACTCAGTTGTGGACAAGTCGACTAATCTTGTTTTTACAGTTACCTATAATGAGCAAGCCAATTGCACTCACTTCTAAGAAATGACTGTTATCGTTATTTTATCAGAATATCACATACCACAACAGTAGATTATTATCTGTTATATAAAGCAATTTTTATAAAATATGTCCTTTAGAGTTGTTCATCACTTTAGGTAATAAATAGTAGGAGAAAATAAGATAAACAGTTTCTATATACATTTATTTCGTTGAGAATATCAAATTTAAATAAAAAACTAATAAAATACACTGTATTTCATAATCACTGAAAACTTTCGCAAAAATAATTAAACATGGTGAATCTTAACGACTTTCCTCAAAGATACAAGTCAAAATCTGAAAGCCGAAGATTTTCTGTTACAAACCTAGGTCACGTGTCTGTTTATCAAAATGTCAATAGATTTCCAGCAATGATACCTACTTAAAGTTCCGCAAAAATATACAATTTCATGAACTGAATTTACATTTCAAGCAACTAAATATCGTCATTGGCATTTTAATTACTATCTTTGCAAGTAAACTATACGTAAAGCGACTTTCGCCCTGTAGTTGCTGTGACATTAGGGTCTAAGGGCTCTTGCAGCCTGATCGCAACTTTATTAGCCGCTCCCCCTAAAGGCGCGCGCGATACTTGCACCCTATGTTGCGCCACCAAGTCCCAAGTACTACTGCCTTCTATAGGCGCCCCAAAACTGGTGTTGCCAGTGTCGTCGCTTTCATTTCGCACCACATCTGAATCACTATCGCTATCGTCTGTCGCTTCAACTGCATTAGGGTTGGTCGCTTCGTATGGCGGCGGTCCACTGGCTTTGCTAATGGAACTCTGAAGGGTGTTAGTCGCGTACGGTAACTGCGCGTTCGGACCTTGCGCCAGAGGATTTGTTCTAGTTTTCGGTGCAGGTTTTTTCTCTTTTCTCGCTTTCGCAGCTTCCGCTTTCTCTTTTTGAATCCGTAATTTATCTTGCTTAGCTTTTTCCTTCAACTCCGCCTTTTCTTTCTCTTTACGTAATGATTCTTCTTTGGCCCTTTTTTGTGCTTCTAGCTTTTCTTTCTCTTTACGTGTTGACTCTTCTTTGGCCCTTTTTTGTGCTTCTAGCTTTTCTTTCTCTTTACGTGTCGACTCTTCTTTGGCCCTTTTTTGTGCTTCTATCTTTTCTTGTTTCTTCTGTTCGGCCAGTTGTTTCTTATCTGTTTTTGTTTGTTCTTTTTTGTTTTTCTTAGGGTCAGTTGTCTTTGTGTTTTGCGTGTTTGTTGGAGCGCCTCGGGGATCCGAGGAAACTTCTGGAGTACTTTTTCTAAGATTAGGGGGTAAATTTCGTACTGGTAATGAAGAATTAAAATCACTAGTGCTTTTTGAAGGTTTAATGTCCTTTGAATCAGTCGGATCTGGTTGAAATGAAGGCGGCAGTTTGACCATATCTGGTGTCAACTTTTTGTATGTCCCTCCATAGCTGTTTGATCCTTGAAAACAAAAGTAATATAATTATTGGCTTGAACAAATTAGTTAGTAGCAAGTGATCCAATGATAATAATTGTTATCTTTATTTATCAGTAGCAGATTAACCAGTAAGATTAATTACTTTTGCTAATATGGCGCCGACATTACACATTCGCCCGCTACTGCTACTGTTGTTACTGAATTATCATTACTGGATCTTTATCAATAATTTGTTTTTAAGAAACGATTAGGAAGGAACTTAAATTTTATGAATTTGTTGTGATGCTTTGTCAAATGGGTCAATAGGTCCTAGACAAAAGGTTTTACTATTCTCTTTCTTTGCTATCGCTTTAATTACCACCAAGCTCTATAAAAATCCTTTGGAATGTTTTACCGCATACTTAACAGTTTATATACATAATTACATACATGCGACCCAGGGGCTTACCCTGAAATGCCCTGAATATATTTAACTATCTTTAATAGGGATGTTGGCTAGTCAAAAGAGTTTATTTTTATGAAATGTCAACAACAATATTTTATATGAAAAAATAAAGGGCATTCCCTCGCCCGTCACAAGCTTGTGTTGTCGTTTTTGTACGATTTTTATTTTGATTTACAATAACAAATCATAAAATTGGCGAAAATCGCCCCTACATAAGTTACACTAGAGTAATTTCAGATTTTTTATTTCCTACATTGTGTAAGATAATTTATTTTAAATACAGTCAACATCCCTATTCACTCACCATATATCTGTTCTTCGGTGACTTTGTAGGCGCCAGTGATGTACACCGGGGAAACCATATTTTCAGACAATTCCGATTGCAAGTCATTGCTCGAAGATAGATTGAAGGAAAACTTGAAACCTTTAAATAGAGGCATAAGTGTTTTGTTCTGTAGGCGGCCTTGGTACTTTCAGTAGCCTGGAAATAAAATAAAACGATTTTTGCTCAATACTCATTCTTTCTCATGATTTCTTTAAATTAATTGTTGTATTCATAAATAATTGATCAGCATCATTATATACCATTAAATTTAACTGGGTAATAACTTTCCCTAAGGAACATTATTCAGTTTCATGAGAACTACCACTATGTTGCGGATAAACAACCACTTGAATTTCACAGTGTATTCTTTCACTAGCGACCCGCCCCGGCTCCGCACGGGAAAATGGTTATTGTGGGTTATCCTTCAGTATATTATGCATGTATTATACATATAAACCTTCCTCTTGAATCACTCTATCTATTAAAAAAAACCGCATCAAAATCCGTTGCGTAGTTTTAAAGATTTAAGCGTACAAAGGGAGGGACATAGGGACAGAAAAAGCGACTTTATTTTATACTATGTAGTGATTCATATTGTGTAATATGTATTTTACCGGCCAAACCCTATCGACACACTGTCACACTAATATGAGTATGACACACTGTAGCCTATTAAGTATACCAGGTAAATAAAAACGTAAACAATCTAAAAATGTATATTTAACGCTACAGAGAAGGTCTCCAATATTACGTGTATTTACATGATAATTTTCACTTATCTATAATAATATTATAAAGAGGAAAGGTTTGTTTGTTTGTTTGTTTGCATCGAATAGGCTTCGAAACTACTGATCCAATTTAAAAATCTTTCACTGTTGAAAAGCTTCATTATCCCTGAGTAACATACTCTATATTTTATTTAAAAAAAAGGGATCCTTACTAAAACTTCAATAATGTAAAAATGCCTAAAATATTCCTTATGATGAAACTTGGTACGAAGATAGAATAGACCTTGGGGCCGGACATAGGCTACTTTTTACTGCGGGAAAATACCTCATTCCCACGGGAAAGACACCCCGCGCGGACGTTGCCGTGGGGCGGAAACTTGATAAAACTTGGTATCTATCTATACCAATCTGAGCTTGGGGTATGATAGAATAGATCTTGGAAATTAATATAGGCTACCTTATACCTCGAAATAACTCCTTATTCCCACACATGGTAGCGCGGGTGGAAAGTTTCGATGAAACTTTGTACAGAGATAGAATAGACCCTGGGAAAGGTAACACTACCTACTTCAGATTACTAAGCCATTTCCTAGAAAATTATTGAGAACATTGTGTATTTCCTTATATTTTTCATTAACATTTTTTAAGCACACTTTAAGTGAGAAAATCAAGTTTTTTACTCACAATTTTCGTGTATCCTGTTATCACTACAGAATTATTCAGTTGTTTTTACATAAATGTAAATAATGTCCGTTGTATGTCAATAGTGGAGCTGCCATTACTGAAATCAATACGCGTTTGCAGATTAGATAGTGACTGGGGCGGCCATGTTGCGAATAATCTTATCTAGCACCGAATTATGTTAACTAATCTAAATGTTGTATGATATGATAATCCACGATTATGTCTATTTAGAGAATCAACTTGATTAGTCTTAATTTGAGAATGTTTAAAGAAAAAAATTAAATCACAATATTATGATTTGTAATTAATATGTATATATAATTATTTTACTGCAATGTTGAGCTACAATTATTTTGGTCATAAACGCTTACACGATAACTCTTTTATCATGTAACATTGCTGCAGGCCTGTAAAAAATGTACCTTAGAGAAGGGCGAAAAACTAGTCTTAAAATGTAATTTATTTCTGTGCGGAGATTGTACATCATAGTCTATGTTTTCCTATTAGTATTGATGGTACCATGGTAATAAAACAAGGTCTTGCATTCGGACCACGTGACTGACACAAGCCTACGTCATCATGCGCTGTTGTCTATTAACACGCATTCGACAAGGATGAATAGTGCATGATGACGTAGGCTTGTGTCACTCACGTGGTCCGAATGCAAAACCTTGTTTTCTTAGACCATGGAATATGGATGGTAAAGCCCAACCAAAGAAATAAGAAGCCTCGCCATATTGCGGAATTTCAATGGAACTAATTTTATAAGGGAAATTGTTGCCATAGTCGTAAAAATATACACGTGGCGCCCCCAGAGCAGGTTTCTTATTTCTTTGGTCAGGCTTTACATACTTCGTAGGGTTCATTTAAAGACTCAGATTGGGGTACCTTCCGCTCCCTGCAAGTCCGTTGAAGCTTGGTACGTCGATTTGTTCCAACAAGCTTAGTGATAAAAATCTTTCTTTTTATTATTTGTATTTTGCCTGTTACTTCTTAGCGTGTGGGTTTCGAGGTTAACCTACCTCACAAACCCTGGTGTCAGAATCATTGAGCCGCCTATGGCTTCTGACACAGCAATTGTACTAATGACTACATCCATAGTTAGTAACCGGGACCAGCGGCTTTTACGTGCCTTTTACGTGAATCATTTTCTTTTCGGAAAACCCGGTGATTCAGGCTGCAATGTCCTAACCAAACTGAGGAAAGTCTCACAAAGTGATGTTTGTTCGACGAGTCCCCACCGGGATTTGAACCCGGAACCTCCGTAACGCGAGGCGAGTACTTGATCACTCGATCACAGAGGCTTTTGGCAGCTGTTGCCTGTAACTTAATAAAGATTTTCAAAAATTGACGGTTATAAAGTCTGATCAAAGAAATAAAAATCCTGCTCTGGGGGCGCCACGTGTATATTTTTATGTTTATGGCAATAATAGGGAAGTGTCCTGGAAAAAAGAAATCGATTCTAATTAGTCCGTCAGTTAGATTGTCGAAAAAAATTGAACATGTTTTTTTATTTTCAATTTGACGAAGATATATCACATCAAAATGTAGGAGAAGAGTGCTATGACATCACTTTTTCCGTACAATTTGTATGGCGGCGTGTCGACACTGGAAATTTCAAAGTGTTGTATCGTCGGAATTTTTCGCTTGCCAGACAAAAAAAAAGTGTTTATTACATTATTTTTTAGTAATCTAACTGACGGACTAATTAGATTTTTTAGGACACTTCCTTTCCATTATAAAATTAGTTCCATTGAAATTCCACAATATGGCGAGGTGAAGATGGATTGCTACTTGCAGTTTACCATCGGGCCTGCACGTGGGTCGGTCGAACACGCGGCAAGTGGCGGAGCGTCGTTTCGGTGACGTGCAAGCGTTCCTGACGTCACTGTTCAGCCTGGCCGACGAGATCGCTCACTCGGACCTCGTGTACACATTCTTCCACCCGCTACTGAGGGACCAGCAAGATGTAGAGCCGCAAAGGATGAAGCACAAAGGTCAGACACTAGTATTTACTTTTTCAACAGATGGCGTCTATGAAGCAAATTGTTTTTTTTTTTAGAGTAACTTCTCTTTTTCTTTATGTGGGTATTTTAAAGTTGTTGACCGACCTAAGGCACATATTACATTATAAAAGATATACGATCAAAGATCTTTGACGCAAAGATTAGAAAGGGACGCAGTTATGCGCAAGAGTGAGCGCGGTGTATTTGTATCTCATTCTAACGCATAACTGCGTCCCTTTCTAATCTTTGCGTCAAAGATCTTTGATCCTAGATCTTTTATAATGTAATATGTGCCTTATAGTATTTCAAATGGATTAACGAAAAAAAGTGCTATTACATTTAAATGTGCTATTTATATTGGGATTGGGATTGCAGGATGAATAGAGGGTCCGAAATAAATAAATAATCGGTACTTCGGCAAGGCACGTAAGACCGTTGGTACCAGCTCCTATCTACGGACGTAGTCGTTATACGAGTCATGCCAGAAGCCTTAGGCGGTTCAATAATTTGGATCCCCAGGGTTTAGGGAGGTAGGCTAATCTCGAAACCCACGCGATAAGTAGATTCCTGAGTTACTGGAGATTCTGTATATGAATTACTCTTCAAACTTTTTAAAACTGTGTTTTGACCCGTTCATCTACTACGAAAACAAGTTTTTTTCAAAGCTTAGATTTCAGGTTTCAATGATATTGATCCAAAATGTTTTTTTTTTCTACAGAGCCGGTGGAAGAAGCCCACAGCGGGTCGGGCTCACTGAAGCTGTCAGTGCAATACGCGGGCGGCGTGCTGGCCGTGCTTATACTACACGCGCAGTCACTAGCGCTCACTCCGCAGGGCCTGCCGCCCAACCCTTATGTCAAGGTATTAGAGCTCATGTTGTGTACATTATAACAAGCCCACAGCGGGTCGGGCTCACTGAAGCTGTCAGTGCAATACGCGGGCGGCGTGCTGGCCGTGCTTATACTACACGCGCAGTCACTAGCGCTCACTCCGCAGGGCCTGCCGCCCAACCCTTATGTCAAGGTATTAGAGCTCATGTCATGTTGACACTTCCCTATTCTGTAACATTATCACAGAAGAAAATAATAGTAGGTACTAACCCATACAGAAAGGACACTCACCCCCCCCGCGCCAAAATGAGTTCCCCGCCCGATATAGCGCCCCACGCCCCGCACCCCGCAGGCGCCGCGGGACTTCGCCGGTGGTGTTCGGGGGTGTTTTACATAGCGCCTAGCGCCATTGACTTGTAGTTGATATTCAGTTGTTATTCAAAAAGAAGTAGCTTGTCAAAACGCGTTTTCTGTATGGAGTGAACGACCAGTGACATTATGCTACTATTAACTAAGTAAGTAACTTCAAAAACAATTCTACTTTCAAAAATTACCTTTCAGGTGTACCTAGTCCCGGACCCAGCTAAAGAAACGAAACGCAAGACGCGCGTTTTGAAACGCAACTCGCACCCCTCGTTCATGGAGATGCTGGAGTACCGTCTGCCTCTCGACGTAGTAAAGGCTCGCAGTTTGCAAGCCACTGTGTGGAACTACGACTCCTTACAAGAGAACCAGTTCTTAGGAGGTGTGGTCATCCCTCTCAGCTCGCTCAATCTGAGGCAAGAGACTGTCGCCTGGTACCCCTTAGAGTATATACCTCGGTAGCTACTGCTCGCGCGCTCCGCTATATGGGGCGCTCGCGTCTCCTTTTAGATGTGATGAAGTAAGGATCACGTTTTGAAGTTTATCACTAGACCCCTAAGAAATTGAAACCGATTTATGAATAATTGTGACTATGTGTTATGGTCGGTATTGAGTTACGCATATTTCTGTAATCTGCAACTAATAAGCTATTCAAATCCAAAAAGATTATATTTGTACTAAAACCCGCCCTATGGTACCTTTGCACATGGAACAACGTCACAATTTGGTATATTGTGTATTACGTTCTTAACTGCCATCGTACTGAAATGGTCACGTGATACTCTTCAAAACTGCATTCTTAGTATATAACCTTAGAGCCTAAAACGGCTTGCGTCTTGAAACTACAATTTATAAGTTACAAGTACAGTCAAGAGCGATAAGCTGGACTCTTTAGACTTTGTTCTTAAGTCGGTTGAATAAGAGAGGGAATCGCGTATTTAGCTTAACTTGCACCTGACTGTACGTACAATTCGATGTACAGTTAAAAACAAATCTAGTTTTCATATGCTTCGCGTTTCTGTCCCTTATTCCACAAATGTAAGAACAGTACAAAGTTAAAAGTAAATAGCTTATCAGTGACATCATACGGTACGATAATTATGTCTATTATTTATACTTTGAAATATTTAAAAAAATATTTGTTGTGGCAGTAACGAATGAATTGCAATGGTATTTAAAAAAAAAACGATAAATTTGTTATATCATGTATCTTTATATACAAAAAATATTTATTATTTTTAATTTACTTCACATACATAAAGTCACGCCTCTTTCCCGGAGGGGTAGGCAGAGACCACTTCCTTCCTTTAATTACTTTATATTTGGAGGTACTTCTTTATTACTATAAGAATCTCCGTTACTTGTATACGAAATTGTGTTCTTATAATGAATTTTTAAGTTTTGTATAGCAATGACGAATTATACTAATAATATGATGAAATAATCTATTCTCTCATAGTCCTTTTTCATCTTTTTTTGAACTTCATTCATAAAAACTAAAACTTAAAAATATAATAACAATAAAAAGATATTTCAAAGTATAAGTGCTTCAATTATAATGGACTCCAATTTAGAATACGACTGTACATCTTTACTTGTAACTTGTATTTGTATTGTTTGATCGGTATGGGATTGTTATACCGAAGAGGTATGCGCTAATGAGCATAATATAGTGCCAACAGACTTAAATATTGCGAACTATAGAAGAAAAAATAAGATACAAAAGCAATGGATTGGCAAAAGGTCCGCCAAAATCCATATTTTTCGGACTGGAATCGAACACGCAATGTATTCAATTTCCCTTCAGTCCATAAATAAGGGCATTTTTAAACTCAATTGTATTCGTTTAGTGCATTTTGGTAAGTCAATTTCTCGAAGATAGTTAAAAATCTGCGGGTACGTTCCGATTCATTTACCTAGCTCTGACGAGAGAAGCGGCATCGGTAAACGTTGACAGCGTTGTCTTGTCAGTCTACTTCGGAACGCACATTATTTTTCTCGCTATTCTTGTGTCCGACATATTTTTATCGGCGCATGTTCTATGTCACTATGCACATCACACATATATGTATTATTTTTTGAAAACGTATTATATTGCAGCTATTTCAAACGAAAATTCTTGTTACAAAGATAACGAGTACCAGTTACGTCCTAACTATGCTACAATTAGTGTAACGAGGTGCCAAAACGCCATTAATGCATTTCGCTATATGTCTATGTATATTACATATCAATTTATATGTCGCAATATACCTAATATGAAGCGGTCAATTACGTATAAAATGTTTTCCTATTATGAAAACTTTTCTATTCACCTATTGATCAATGATAAAGTGAATAGAATTTTTGAAAAATTGACCTGTCTATACGAAATTTTCCATATCTATAAATTTTTACGGTTACGATCATGTTACGATATAGTCCACATTCCACAAATGTAATGATCTATTTTTGTATTACTTTTGAGCTTATGTATCGTGGTGCTTCTTGTGTACTCTAGATCTATATTTCTATAATATTTTACATGCTACTTACACATATCTTTTCTTTAAAATTAAAATTAATGATTCTTTTACTTATATTTAGTTATAATGTTGTTTGATTATGAGTGCCTTGTTTGATGACTTTTTGTTTCTGAGATCTGAATGAACTATCTGCATTTTTCTATTCTACATCATTTTTTTTAGCGTGTCGTAATTTATCTGTGTTATATAATTAACGATATTCGTGCGAACTAGATAAATTTAGATTTATTATTTATTGGTGTATCAATCATGATGAAATTATCATTTATACATTTTTTTATATACAGTGAGGGCAAGCGCATACCTGGCAAAGAGCTGATAATACTGAAATGGTAACAATGTAAAGTGAACCTTAAAATCTATGCCATACAGTCGAGCGCATGGTTTCGCTCGCGGCAGTTAGTCGGCGCGCGAGTGCCATTCGCTACCATTTATCTTGGCAAGACATTTTCAACTATATGCATAATATTTAAGGTTAAATTTATATAGTTAACCTTTCAGAATCTTCGCCGCGCCTGGCCAGGTGTTCGCTTATTATTAGCCTTTTCGCCCTAATTCCTACAAACACACGGAAAAACTAAATTAGGATCGACCTGTCATTTTAATTTTTAGGATGTACCTATTTCTTAAGAAGGAAACGGTTTAACATAATATAATGATACTAATAAGCATACCTATGCTATTTTTTATCAAGAAAGTAGCACTTAATTTATAAAATAAAGTATTTTTGTATTAAGTTTGCATTTTTACCCTGTAGAAAGTATTTTGATTGCAATCGCAGTATTAGTGCAAGTTAGAATATTCTAAAATAAAAATGACAGATCGAACTTAATTTTAGTACTTACCTACATTTAGATTATCGGTTTACAAAAAAAATGTTCTTTTTTTTGTGATCAAATCGTGTAACTAATAATATTATTAATATTGTAGCCGTATCTTATGAAACAGCAGCGTGCAATGTTTTCGAATGGCTTCCAATGTAGCTCAAAATATCATGGGTATGCGACAGACACTCGATTTTGTCTAAGAGCTTGTAATCGACTGAAGTTTTAGATATGTAGGTACAATGTACATACATTAGATAGTTTTTGTACGAAGTAGCATTTCGAAACATTTCGGCCTGATAAAACATAATGAGTAGTTGTTGTTTATTGCATATTGTAATGAAATTATCAATAAAATTGCTATAATAATATGTACTACTTTTATTTTATGTCAAAGTATCATATCAGTATCGGGTGCTGTTTTTAATAAGTAGTTGTTGACGCCGTATTGTCGTTTCTCCTTAGCGTTTTGGACGTAGTAAGGAGGTAGTTCGGTGGTGGGTAGATAGTAGATGCCTGGTTTGGTGAAGTTAGTCTTCGGTCCGAGTAGGTTTGTGTTTCCATTGGCGCGTTGGTAGCAGTCGCCGTGGCGCGCGCTGGCGACGGACGCGCATTGGACGGCGAGGAACTTGTCAGGGTTCTGATTGGCCAGTAGCCAGTAGGAGGCGGCGCGTACGTGCGAGCAGACTATGAAGCACGGTAATATGAAGTTTCCGGCCATGGCGGGCTGGAACTCACCTGTAAACAAACACGGTATTTATCTTTTCGTTTTGATTTGACGTAATAAAATCGATTGATATTTGCTGGATACGGAAAGCAGAGTACCGTGAGTGGCGCAACAGAGAATAGGCCTATACCCAGCAGTGGGTTAATATAGGTTGACGATGATGATGATGACTGATTTGCTTCTGTGAGGGTCACGGGAAGCCGCTGGATGCGGGCAGCGCAGGACCTATGGGGCCGTCCATTAATCACGTGATCTTTTTTTTAGCATTTTTAACCCCCCCTCCCTCTTGGTGATACGTGGTGAGGTACATCACGTGTATTTTTAGTACCTGCAAAGAATCTTAAAATTTTTAGAAGATTATCTTTAAATACAGGTATAATGCGCGCAGCCAAAGATGAGACCTGTCAGATGCTAAAGAGGGGACTTTGCGCTGGTAGATACAGTCGCGCGTGCTCAAAATAGTTAAACTAAAATATGAGATCGGATTAATAAGATATTTATTGAATTTCAAAATCGCTTTTATCGCTGTATCTACTGCGCAGATATAACCGTGGTCCGTCACGTGATCAACCACGTAATCCGTCAAGTCTCATCTTTAGTTGCGCGCATTATACAAAGTATAACCTTATTTTGTTCTGAAATTAAGAACTGTGATAAAAATGCCTAAACAGAAAGGTTGCAGGTTGTTTTTGATTGGAAAAAATAAATACACGTGATATCTTACCACACCCTCCCTCCTCCAAGGGGGACCCTTGTGATATTACGTGATTTTTGTCAAACCCCTCCCCCCCCTTTCAAGCCTCACGTGATTAATGGACGGCCCCCATCGTTGTGGAGTTCATTAGGCCTTTGTCCAGCAGTAGTTGTCTTTTGGCAGAAATGATGATGATTGGTTGAAAGGAAGTACGGACGTCAAACAAATACCCTTTAATACCGTTCAACTGTAACTCATTTCGGGAGCTAATGATCAAGATGCTAAAATGACCGTAGTGGTCCATACTGACTGACCTCCCCTACACTAGCGTCTTTCAAGCGTCGCGTTTACAATCAAAGGCAGCAAAGCGAGTGAAACAAAAGACGTTGAAAAAATGCAACGCCTGCGAGTCTCTACAGAAGACAGCCAAATCGTGAACTCGTCTCGACGTCGAAAAGTGATTCGTAAAATCTTACTTCGAATAAACACTTTTTGAATTTTGAAAAGACGGCTAGGATAGTTTAATGCGCGACGCTCGAGAGACGCTAGTATGGGGGGAACGTTAGCCTCTCCCTAGGGATTTGTTGTTGTCATTCATAATCTCCACACTTGGCAGGCGAGTTGGAGATCGCAGGTTGTTATTGATGGTGAAAATGCTCCTATCATCGACACCCAAAGCAAAAGTCCACACGGAAAATTTCAAAGGTAATTTACCTAAAATACAAAACAACTAGATATTCTGAAAAAGAGAAAATTTTACGTGAAGAATCATTACATCTCATTTGCATCAAGTCTACAATAACCTAATTTCTTTTGCCATAAAAAAGAGCCTTAACTAGACTCTCGAATCGAATTATATAACGTGCTCTCATATTTAATTACAAAATTTAAATATTTAATTAGCACTTTTAGTCTGCTAGTGATCATGGTTGCCGTTTATCTTAATGCTTCAAGTCACACCCATGTAACCACTAAAATTATTCATTGAGAGAGCAAGCAGAAGATCTATCATCTCTAAGTTTAACTTCTAATACAAATTTGATTTGATCCCGCAAAAGCATATCTAGTACGATAATGCACACCCAGCAAAGCGCGTCCGACAGTTGAATACCAAACATGGATTGCAGTTATAGAATCATACATTCCTTGCCTTGCATTATTAAACGAGTTTGATAGACACGATCCAATATGATATTAAGTATACCTAGTCAATATTTAATGTGGATTTTATTGTTGGGCATTCAATTGCAGGGGTGGAAATTGGGTCAGTAAAGTCAGTATTTTGAGGATCAGGGGCCATGTTCCCACAAAAGTTGTTAGGCCGGGAGATGTTGACAGAAATTTTTAGGTCATTGGGGGGGGTCATTTGTTACAGTATGGCGGTTCTACAGGGGTCTTAGTACGCAATGACGAAAAGATAAATGATGGTCATAGCGCTGGTACCGGCGGCCCAATCGCGTGGGCGTTATGGGAACTTGTCGGATAAATTACGAAAGTCAAACGATTTGTTACACAAAAATTTTAGTAGTCAAAGTCAAGTCAAAGTCAAATAGTGTTTATTCAAAGTAAGATTTCACAAATCATTTTTTGACGTCAGGGCGGGTTCACAATTTGGCTGTCTTCTGTGGAGAAGAACCCGCCGGAAGAAACTCCACAGGCGTTGCATCTTTTCAAAATATTTTTACATAGGTAATTATTATTTTATACAATTTGATTAATATAACAAAGAGTGCAGCCGAAATATGAAATTAAAGGAAGGCAACCAGTCAAAGTAGAAAAACTAAACTATACAAACAATAAAACAATCGGCAATCGACTAGAGCAGACCAGTCCCCCCAAGCAGCACCACGTTCACGGGTTTGACGTATGTATTTTCCGATAGCCCGTAAAAAATAACTAGACGGCGGCAGTGTCATGCCATACTTCTCCGGTGTGGCTTACAGCCCGCCATACCGACGCGAATGCGCCACCTCCCACAGGTATGGCATCATCACACTTCTATTTATCATCATTCAGGAGCTGTTGAAAAAAAATTTGAAGGTAGTACAAATCGTAAGCCGAAAAAAAGAAATTATACAGATTTTCGGCGGTATGGCGACCATTTGGAACCGTCCGAAAAGTATGGCATGGTGATTTTCGTAAATGGCTGCACGACGATGATCAACTGTGCAAAAATTAGCCTGTAACAAATGGTTGAATTTTGAATTTTTTATTAACGCATTCGCGTCGGTATGGTGGGCTGTAAGCCACACCGGAGAAGTATGGCATGACACTGCCGTCTAGTTATTTTTTACGGGCTATCGGAAAATACTAAAATTTTTGTGTAACAAATCGTTTGACTTTCGTAATTTATCCGACAAGTTCCCATAACGCCCACGCGATTGGGCCGCCGGTACCAGCGCTATGACCATCATTTATCTTTTCGTCATTGCGTACTAAGACCCCTGTAGAACCGCCATACTGTAAAAAATGACCTAAAAATTTCTGTCAACATCTCCCGGCCTATGTCTGGTTTCAGTAGATTGAGGTGAAAGAAAATGTCGCTTTGGAGTGAAAATCCCTTAAATCTCTAACTATAATTCATTTTCTTTTCAGTAGGTTTTCAATAAAAAGCAATAGATACTTAGATGTTTTCGTTCAAATTAATATTGTATTATGTAGTGGTGAGATGTAAGAACTGCGGTAGGTAAATTGGCGCCGCGCGATCTGAATTGCACTTATTGTTATGGAATTAATTAATTTTTATCCCAAGTGAATATTCTGCTCCTTTGTATTCTGTAGTACAGCGCGCTAGGTAAAGGCGAGTGATGGAAACCTGCCGCCATTCACCAGCATACTGCGACCCTCACCAAATCGTCGGGACCAGTCTTCGCCTGACCCCGCAGTATTTTTCTTTTGTTAGTACGTGGTCGCTACCCGAGGACCTTAGAACCGAACGTAGCGATTGGCTCCTCAATGACATGGAAACAGCTAAACGCGATTTTCGCCGTGTTCTACCGTCTAAGTTTTTTACCCTTTTGGTCAGACTGTACCTTTGCATTCAGGATCGTCTCCCGTTGAGAGCATTTATTCTTTATTGTGCATTTTAAAAGTCAGTTTTGGTTTATTTTCTGTTAAAAAACTGTCACGAACCTCCGTTGGCGTAGAAGTCGACCTGCGCCAAGGCGTCGGCGATGCCGAACCCGTCGATGTTGGTGTGCAGTGCGTCCGTCCTCTCGGCTGCTTCGGCGTGGAAGCGCTCGGAAGCCGGCCGGTTGCGAAAGCAGGGCCCGGCTGGGTCCAAACCTACCAATACATAAAGTAGGTAGTAGTAACACTAAATTAAAAATTAATAACCCCCGACACAAAACCGTTACTTGATCCTTTCTACAACTAGAAAAGAGCTGATAATCTTCAAATGGCTGAAGATATTTTCTTGGATCATAGCTAAGAACACTCTCGATTGTAATACCTTGCAAAAAAATACTAGATCAAAATCGACGTATCCGTTTAGGAGCTATGATGTCACAGGCAGACAGGACACACACGTCAAACTTATAACACCCCTCTTTTTCTCGTCGGGGCTTAATAAAATAGTAGGCAAATATGAGCGGATACTCGTATTTCTCTTTCACACTCTGCACTCAAAAATTACCTATCCAAAATCGTCAGAAGATGTTACAAGGTGTACCGACGCGACGATCTGATGAGCGCAGCTGTAGCGCAGAACCGATCGTTGTGGAGATATTTGAGGGAGGTCTTTGTCCAGCAGTGGACGTATTTCGACTGAGATGGTGAAATTCCCGCCATCATAGCGGCACTACACTACCTAACAGCGTCTGACTCATGATGCCAAAAGAAAATATAGAAATAACATCCAAAAATGTTTGCGAGGATCTAACCCGAGATCAACGACGGGCCCCAGACAAAGCCTTTGCATTGAGATCTACGGAATCAGAATAGTTCCAAATCACTAGTAATATGTGAATAGTGTGCATATAGTACCTATAAATAAAAAAACGTATTATGTTTTACTTGTACGTATCAGTAGTTTCAGTAAATATCATTATATCATTCTATGTAGATCTAAATAATTGCTTTAAACTTGAGCATTGAACTGTTTTTATGAAATTATCGATTTCCCTTACAGACGTTACTACGTAACGTAATCGCGACTTAGCGTGTCTTCAGGTGATCTTCAGGCCAAATACGATCTAAGGAGAGTTAGAATTGCATTATCCTACATTTAAAACTAGCATATTATCGTAGCTTCTACGAAACAGATAGCAATAGCGGACACTGGGTCGACGAGTTAAATAAGCTGTAGCTTTGAATGGCGATTTGTAAACTTACGGCGAATTCACCCTCGATCTTTTTTTTATAATAATAATCGTTTATTAGCTCTCAATTCTGAAAAAATACTACACAAAGAATTTGACAACTAGGCCTTTACAACCGTTACGGCTACAGAGTACAGTGTCCCGTAATAACCGCTACTCTCGCTTTCAGCTGGCCCCAATGCGTGACTCATCGGTCAATCTTGAGGCTGTCGACCTCATTAAAACATGTCAGACATATTTGCAAAAAAAACCGCTCATCCATTCGTTAGTTTATCTGTTAATCAGCTGATAAGCAAAAAACAAACATCTTTTTCTATCGATATATGGCTTATTTTTGTACATCTATCGTATCAATAATTTTATCCAATTTTTTGTTTCAGAATTGGCAAACGTTGAATACAGATATATTTTCCCAGAATACTACTCGCAAACGTCCAGTTGCATTACAAATCACTCTCATACTTTGAGGTAATAAACGTTACTGCGATATATTTACAGAACCATACAAACTGTAATTTACCGGTTAATCTGGCAGGCTTTCGTCCGGTCAGCGTGCGGTATCTGTCGGCAGCGAATGAAGCTATGTGGGCCCCAAGACTGCCTCCCACCAGCTCCAACTGGCCCGGAGACAAGCCCCTTCTGAGGCTTAGCTCGGCCAAGAACTCGCCCAGAAGTTCGCCCAGCGGCTTCGTAATCCGGGCAGCTCTGGATATTACAAAATTGTGGTAAGTTAGTGTTTCTTTGTTTCTTTTGCCGTGAGAGTAACCTAGGTTGCTAATAGTAGCGAGCCAATATAGATTGGCATTCGGTTACATAACGGTCTAACATTGTATGATTTAATATATTTGCGACAAATACTAAAGATATTACAACCAGTCATTACTAAGTGTATAGAATTTAGGTTATAAGCTTTGTATTTGAAGTTTCACGTAATTTTATTTTATGCAGTCATTGAGCTCAATTTGACGAACCTATAAGTTTGCCTTGACTTGAAAACTGTCAAGTTGATCATACCGGCTTATTAAACTAATAACCGTTTACTCTATACGCAAGAGTTAAACTCACAGTCAATTACGGTCCTTACTACACCACACCCGAATATATAATTTCAATTAATTTCACAACTATGAATATTTTGATAAAGTCGTACAACTGGCGACAAAATGTAGGCACAGAACATACTGTCTACAACTGCGATCTCCAACGCTACAACAACACCACAGATACAGGAAATGTCGGTAAGCTGTATGTTCTGGGAGTTTATACCTATATGTGAGATGCTGCGTATAAATTCCCATACTAATCCGTATCGGGTACCGCTTCCCGCGTCTTTAGGTTACAAGCTTTCGTCCTGCAGTGGACTATTATAGTGGGGGAGTGGTAAATAGGAACCATCTACAAATCGAACTAGGTATATACTTACACGGGGTATGTTCGCACTAATATGGGGAATATTTCGACGACAACAAGGTTGTGTCCCCGAGCGAGGTAGACGCTGGTTAGCATGCGAACCAGTGGCGAGAAGGAAGCGTCCATATATCCTGAGATCAGCACCTGGAAAATACATAGTTAACGTTATATTGAACTAGATCCTACCTATTATAGGTTTAGCCATGTGGTTTCCTATTTAGAATTGGAACACCCCACCTCTACCTGTGAGTGTCGTATGAGAGGCGACTAATGAGCAGTAGCTTTAACCTGTGTAATAAAAAATAAAAAATAATGCGGTCTCTATCTGCCTCAATATTACGACCACTATCAGAAATAAATCGTAAATGAACCTGCTAAATTCCTATTCAAATCCCATGCTGTAGTCGTTTAAAATCCACTTGAACC
>CAOKYR010000182.1:0-17322 GCA_948473455.1 Teleiodes luculella | reverse complement strand
GTCAGAAGTTAATTCATCAGAGCGGACCTGTTGAGAGCGACCACGCAGATAAGAATCGAACCAAGCTATTGCGGACAGAGAGATATTGAAAGAGCGAAGGATAGATAGGAGAACATCAAAGTCCACCGAGTTAAAAGCACTACTAAAGTCAAGCAGCACAAGGATAGTCAGTGATTTATTATCCATTGCAGACCGGATATCATCAGTGACTTTCAGTAAAGCTGTGGTAGTGCTATGACCTGGTCTAAATCCAGACTGAAAAGGAGAGAGGAGACTGTTAGATGTAACAAAATCAGCTAACTGTTTGTGGACAATGTGTTCAAGGACTTTGGAAAGGAAAGGTAAGATGGAAATCGGTCGAAAATCAGAAAAGGTAGATGGATTATTGGATTTTGGTAATGGAATAACATGTGCTTGCTTCCACATTGAAGGGAAGAAGCCGGTTTCCAGGGAGTAATTAAAAATATGCGTTAGGATGGGTAAAATTTCAGGAAGGACAAGAGAGATCATACGGGAACTTAGGTTGTCACAGCCCACAGCAGTGGAAGAGATAGAAAGAATATGCTTTTCAACATCCCTCTCAGCAACAGCGGAAAAACAGAAAGAGGCGCAAGCAGGCAAAGATTGGCTATTAAGATATGAAATAGTATTTGCTTTCACCACGGGATCCAGAGTCACCGGAGGAGAAGAAAAGTGAGCATTAAGAGAATTAAGGTTGATAGCACCATTAGATGACTCGGAGGATTTGCCAATGCCCAGCGACTTAAGAAACTTCCAAAGTTGTGCGGGGTTGCACTCAGCAATAGTGCTGTGAATATGGCGACGCTTTGCATCCCTACACAGACGACTACATTTGTTTCTAAGATATTTGTACCGTGATAAATTTAGATCTGAGGGACACTTCCTAAAACGAAGTTTTGCCTTGTCACGTTTCGCCATCAGATCTTTTATGTCCTGTGTCAACCATGGAGCAGGAATATGTTTGACCCTAACTTGCTTCAATGGCGCATGGATATCGTACAATTTGGTTAAGACACTTTGCAGTTCGCTGACTTTCACATCAATATGGTTGGCATTAAGAATAGGCGACCAGTCAATACTGGAAGCATCATGCCTCAAAGCCTCCAGGTTAATGCCCCTAAAACTTCGCAACAGAAGAAACTTGGACTTACGCCGAGGGGGTCGGATTTTATAGGAAAGGTAGATTAGGTCGTGCCAGGAAAAATTGGCAGGTAACTGGCCATGAACAGCTATATTATCAAGAGAAGAAGTAATTATGAGATCCAGAAGAGAGGGTTTGCAATTTGGAGGTCTATGTGTGGCAGAAAGTGGGAGAATGTGCATATTAAATGAATTTACCAAAGACTGAAGTTTGAGTGAACGGGCATCATTCTTTAGAAGGCATGTGTTAAAGTCACCCAGAAGAAGCACGTGTTCGTAACAAGGAGAATATGTATTAAGCAAGGTTTCAAGCGAAGCGAAATAGTCAATGTGGAGGGAAGGGCTATAGAGCACTGCAAGCAGCATCTTTTTGTGGTGCAGCGTGATTTCAATAAACAGATGCTCCGCTGAACGTGAGTAAGTACTAGGAGACGCACTGATGACGGTGTGGACAATATCAGCACGCAAGTAAATCGCTACACCACCACCACCCTTTTCCGTGCGATCGTTGCGGATAAGCTTGAAACCTGGAAGTGGGAACTGAGTTGAGAGGAGAGACGGTTTAAGAAAAGATTCCGAAACAAGGATGGCATCAACGTGGGAGTTGCTAAAGGACGCCAGAAGATCTGAATAATGGCACGGAATACTCTGAGCATTTATGTGAACTACATTGAAATTATTACGATGTTTAGAAAATGTGTCATGAAGCTGATCATGAACAGAGATAGGAGTAGACAATTCATCATCACTGTCAGTGGCGCTGAAGAAATTATCGGACGAAGATGAGCAAGAAAAGAAACCATCACCGATGTCAGACAAGTTATCCATCAATAAATAATTATGCGTAGATAAATACTATTATGACTAGCACCTATAAGAATAAATAAATATATATATACTTAAATAAATAATAATAATAATAAAAAAAATATATATATATATACAAATAAATATATAAATAGTAAATGCAAATACCAACTAATAAGTAAATTGAGCTATGAACCAAAAATGAAGTTCATCACTCACCGCAATATACTGTAAGATATTTTACAAATTGCTGCACATTATGTAGTGCAATATAAAAGTTGCACATAAGTAAGCGCACACAGGCAGCCAACTCTAACCTTGCGTTCCGAGATGTATCAAAAGCGATACTTAGTGAGTGGAAGAAAAGAAAAATGCTATAGAACACTCTGAGCACATCTCGGAAAGCAGCCAAATGCTGAATACCGTTCGGTTCGTTCTTGTCAACAGCTGTCAACAGTGTTGCCATTGCTACGGCAATTGCCGTGTTCTACGGTAATCAAGCCCCAAAAATCGATGTGCTACGGCAGCTTTTCCAGACTTCCATCATATAACTACGGCAATTTTTCTTTGTTGGGATTCTTGGGATTCTTACAAAATAATCAAAACACGGCAATTTTGTTAAATTTTTTCGATAACACGGCAACCGGACACCTAAAACACGGTAATTATAATTTTATTGATGGCAACACTGGCTGTCAATCACACAATAATAAAAGAGAGAAAAAAAGTGAGGTTAAAATAAAATTTTGAATTGGTGATAAAAAACACACATGTTAGATAAAAATATTCGCATACCGTAATCGTGAGAAAGTTAGCTACCTAGGTACTGTGAAACTACCTGACAAAATGGAATTGATGGGGGAACAATCACTGTGGTTGAATTACGTGGGCTTAGGACGACGTCGAGAACGTGATGAACTCATGAACAATGTTCGGTTTCGCTTAGAAAGGACAGGAAAAAAATCGTATGGGGCCCGGTCTTTTATTCACAGAAAAATCTAACCACTATATAGAAAAAATATATAGATTCTAGACATAAAACTGAGTCCACATGTCCAGTTGTGGAATTTAGGTGCCCCCCATTTAGGAGATATTAATTTTTTTCAATGTGAAAAAGTTGTACACTCAGCAAGTCTATAAAACGCACCTGCCACTACCTATCTCTTTCTAACACCTAGCTAAGGCTACTCTTGTCTTCTCTTTCTTACAAGGTTATTAAAATAGTTAACTAAACCGCGAAAACGATTTTCAGTGACATTATGCGAGACATTTACAGCACATGCTATGCTCATTTTTGAAGTTTTGAATACAGAATAAATCGTTTTCGCGGTTTAGTAACTATTTTGTAAGAAAGAGAAGACAAGAGTAGCCTTAGCTAGGTGTTAGAAAGAGATAGGTAGTGGCAGGTGCGTTTTATAGACTTGCTGAGTGGACAACTTTTCCACATTGAAAAAAAATTATATCTCCTAAATGGGGGGCACTTAAATTCCGCAACTGGACATGTGGACTCAGTTTTATGTCTAGAATCTATATATTTTTTCTATATAGTGGTTAGATTTTTCTGTGAATAATAGCCCAAAAAAATCCATGTCCTTTAACATTTATGTTTTGTTCCAGTGGTCCAAAAATGCGCTGAAGAGATGATCTACAAGGACACTCCGCTGGGAGTATCGTGCCTGCTGCGCTCCTGTCGAGACTTCAGCCAGACCAAGGCCCTCATAGAGACACACAACACAGAGACGCTCGTAGGAGCCGCGCTGTACGCCACACTCATGAAGTGTAACGCGCCCGAGTTGAGAGACAACGTGTATCTGACCACTCCCAGTCAAGTAAGGGACTTTTGTATTACACTGGGTTATATAAGCTTGTTCTATGATCAGACCAAGGCCCTTATAGAATCCCACAACACAGAGACGCTCGTAGGAGCCGCGCTGTACGCCACACTCATGAAGTGTAACGCGCCCGAGTTGAGAGACAACGTGTATCTGACCACTCCCAGTCAAGTAAGGGACTTTTGTATTACACTGGGTTATATAAGCTTGTTCTATGATCAGACCAAGGCCCTCATAGAGACCCACAACACAGAGACGCTCGTAGGAGCCGCGCTGTACGCCACACTCATGAAGTGTAATGCGCCCGAGTTGAGAGACAACGTGTATCTGACCACTCCCAGTCAAGTAAGGGACTTTTGTATTACACTGGGTTATATAAGCTTGTTCTATGATCAGACCAAGGCCCTCATAGAGACCCACAACACAGAGACGCTCGTAGGAGCCGCGCTGTACGCCACACTCATGAAGTGTAACGCGCCCGAGTTGAGAGACAACGTGTATCTGACCACTCCCAGTCAAGTAAGGGACTTTTGTATTACACTGGGTAATGCTTACGACTTTTGTATTCGACTGGGACTTGTCTGTGATCAGAGGAAGAAACCAATATAGCTCTCCAACAAAGTTTAGTGACTTATTTAATTGACTGGGATTTAATTTGTGAATGTGTAATACAGATGAGTTGAGAGATACGCTGCCTCCACTCTCAGGTCACGCTACGAATCGTCGTCACAAAATCAATAAAAGGCTTGATAATCTGTACAATTTTATGTAAGCATAATTATGAAATGAAATAATTCCATCAGTTTCGAACGTACACTGAAAACCACTTTCCCTCTTTACTAAAAGGATATCCCAAGGACCTCGCCTCTTGTTTCGTACCCTGCCCACTTTGCAGGGGTGGCGTGGTGGGCACTTGTACGCAGCTATGACTTTCGCGCAACCCTAACTAGTAAATATAGTGTTGTTTAATTTCTATTTTATTTTGTCGCACAATACAATAACAACATCATGAAACGCAAAAAACAGAACGAGAACAAAACAGAGGAGTCAAAAAGCGTTATTCTCAGCTAGAATCAATACCAGACAACCTTTAGATATAGCGCAAATAAAAAATAACCTTGTACGTTTTTACAGTTGGCAAGAACAACTCTAAAACAAAAGAACGCGTCAGAAGAACAACTGGAGATAATTCGTCGGTGCATCGCCAAGTTGTCGACTGTGGGTGAAGTGGATAAGTTGAAGAGAGAAGGATTTAATGTGAACGGGCTACTGTTCAACGCCGACGAGGACTATAGGAGGGAGATCATCTTTAGAATCGCTAGGTAACAGCACAGAAGAAAATAATAGTAGGTACTAACCCGTAACCCGTACAGAAAGGATACTCACCCCCCCCCCGCGCCAAAATGAGTTCCCCGCCCGATATAGCGCCCCACGCCCCGCACCCCGCAGGCGCCGCGGGACTCCGCCGGTGGTGGAGGGGGTGTGCATACATAGCGCCTAGCGCCATTGCCTTGTAGTTGATGTAGTGCAATAGATTTGTGGTGTGGGTATCTCAGTTCGCATTATAACTCCGAATCGACCGTGCGTGTTTTATTGTTCCTCCCAGTCACCTACAGTTGATATTCAGTTGTTATTCAAAAAGAAGTAGGTTGTCAAAATGCGTTTTCTGTATGCAATGACCGCCCAGTGGTAACAGTAATATGGCATTATTTAAATTACCTTTATAACCGGTTCAAAAAAATAATTTTGACGTTTTTCTCGCATTGTCTTTACTGGTTTTTTTTTGTCGCAGTATTAAAATATTATTATTAAATATTAAATTTGGCATACTATATTATTTATGAATTCTGATTATGACAAAAATACGCATAATTTATAATGTAGCACTGCAAATATCGATACATTAAAATCATATTAAATAAAAATAGATTTTGCCGAAACCCGGGATTGAACCGGGGACCTTTAGATCTTCAGTCTAACGCTCTCCCAACTGAGCTATTTCGGCTGTTGAAGATAGGTTCGAAATTTGTAACCACTTAGTTGTGTCTTTATCTGCTTTACCTACCTACTGATAACTTTATTGCTTAGGTATTTTTCAATGATAAGAAAGATGTATATAAAACAATAATTAACTGTATGTAACTTAACGTGAAAACTGAATATTTTAATGTGTGGACGAGATTTATACAAAAGTTTTTTTTATTTTTATAAAATGTACAGATTGTTGTATCAGCTAACTACTATCTCATTCAGATTTTTTAAAGCACTAGCATCTGGCTTATCATGTAGATTAAAAAAAAATGGATTTTGTTTTCCATTTGATTCTAAATCTCTTAAAGTACGGATTGCTGACTTTTTTTTTTCTCCCACAGATCACCGACTAAAGAGCATTTAGACCTCGCATGCTCGCTGGCTGCCAAATATAAGATGGACGCTCTAGAGGTGTGGATGCAGCATGCGGAGAGCGACACGGCGTTAGCCCATCTCACTATCGACACCATCCCACATGTACACAACGACACTCACGCAAGGTAACCACCGACTGTATAACACAATGACTTCGTAACACAGTACACTTACTTCCATTCAATATAATGAAACTCACTTATCCAACGCAAAGTTATGTCTGTTAGTGTAGTTAAAATTGTTCGCTTATGCATGTTAACTACCGAATAGAAACATACCTTTTGTGGAATAAGATATCTTATTCATTAATTTTCAATTAAAAAAAATCACTTTATTTCAGACGCATGGCCTATTTAAAGAGCCTAAAATTTCAGTATCAATAGGGATATTATACTTTAGTCATGGCCAAATAAAACACAGACAAACAAACAATGTCCCAGTATATAAACCATTGTTTTTTCTTTAGGCTAAGAGAAGGTCTGTGGCCCCAAATCAGCGGCTCCAACCACAATGCTCTCATCAACTACTTCACGTTATTGAAGAATGTCGACGAAAAACCGGTCATAGGCGGACTGACCGCCGCCGAACACATCAAACTGCTCAAGAAGGCCAAAGCGGCTTCGCAAGGTAACTATTATTTTGCATTAGCTCAATATTTTTGACATGACTATAAGATTGAATTTACTGGGTTGCGGTCCGTGGCTTCGTTCGAGTGCACTCGAGCGCACTCTGGCGCGCGCTCTAACCGTTCCGTGGCTTGGTGAAATTTTACCCTGACAGCTGTCAGAGCGTAGTTTCACCCGTTCTGTGGCTCAGAGCGCAGCAACCAAACAACCATCTAATTTTTACTCTGACAGGTATTTGACGTTTAAAGCTTGCAATTTATGTCAAAATCAAAAGACTTGAAAAGTCCGCCATTTTGTTTCGTAGTTACTTTATAAAATTTTGTTAAATTTGTATATAACAGACGTCTAATATGTCTGTAATGTATATAAAATGGAAAAAAATTGAGACAGGAGAAGAATTTTCCTCGTTAAATATTTGAGGTTATAGAAATAACTCGATCGTTCAGTGGCTCGGTTGCAACACAAACGGGTTAAACTTTAACCAAACAACTACGCCCGAAGCGACGGAACGCAACCCTGAGGTGAAGTTATCTGTCAAGTTTTCAGTTTTAGATTTTACCATTTAATTTTCATCATAGCCTATTTTAATGTAGGTATTTTGTATAACACCTACATCATTATTATTATCATCGCCATTTTCATTACTTCTCAGAAATATCCATAGTATGACATTAAATGGCAACACCGCAAAGGAAGTGGCGCCCCTATTCATTTGTAGACTTTTTTGCCAAGTCTTACATTGATTCATATGTGACGTGTTCCACATTCAAAAGTACCTTATGCTCGGTATTGAGTCATGCATATCCCTGTAATCAGCAACTAATAAGCTATTCAAATCCAAAAAGATTATATACGTACTAAAACCCGCCTTAGGGTACCTTTTCACGTGGTACGTCACAAATTTAATTGTGTTATCGCAGACAGGCCTCCGTCACTCCATGTACTTGCGCGCTATAACTACCGACCGCCCGGCCGAGCGGTCTCGGGCCGACCCAGGACCAATTCCCCATAAACGTGTTATTAGAGTGGCGCAATACGCGAGAGAGAGAGAGAGAGAGAGAGAGAGAGAGAGAGAGATGCAGCAACTACTTCTTTTCGCCTAGCGCCGTGCGATCTGAATTGCACTTTATTATAACGGAGCTAGGGTTGCAATGCAATTTATATGAATTATGTCGCCTAGTGCAGCTTCTGTAGGGACAAATATTTGGTATTCTGTGTCGCAGAGTTGGACTACAAGCTGCTAGTAGAGCAGCCCTCCACGGAGGATTTGTCAGCGCACCTGGTGTCCATAATGAGGCCGGAGAACGCGGGCATGATCACCAAACTGCTGCGCTCCCTGCCGCCCGCCTTCCGGATACCCGTCGCCGTCAACGAGATATACACGCTCTGGCTCACCAAGTACTTCTTTAGCGTGAGTATCAAGATCTTCAATACTACTCATTAAATTACTATTTATAAATCGAAGCGTAAAAATTACTTCTTTCGTCTGAAGTGATAATATAAAGCCTGACCAAAAAAATAAGAAGCCTGCTCTGGGGGCGTGTATATTTTTACGACTATAGCAACAATGTTCCCTATAAAATGAATTTTATTGAAAATTCGCAATATGGCGAGGCTTATTATTTCTACAGTAAATCCAGTTAGTTATCTTCATACAAACGTGCCGCTGTTGGGTTAAATGTGTGCATCCGCGCCGCACGCCGTGTAGGCACGCACTGTCACGCACACACTAGCATACATTAAGGGGGAATTAGGGGGCGGCAGTATGGGCTAAATTCAAGCGTGTGCGTGACGGCGCGCTCACATTCAAACCGATGCGGCCAGTTGGTATGGAGATAACTTACTGTTTTGAGTCTACTGTGGTTTTACTCTACAAACGTAAAGTGAATAATCCATAGTTGCCGGCGGCGAGTGCCACCAACAAGAGATGGATGCAGCAGTACCGGCAGTGCGCGAGCTACTTCAACAAGCTCGGCAAGGCGGACCTGCTGCACTTCATCAACAACACCTGCTTCACCGAACAAGCTATACAACGGTTAGATAAAGATAGATAATATTTATTCATTCAAAATCTTAGTCTAATATAAAATTTGTATAAACTTCTTATGTACTACACAAAATAAATTCACAAATAATTAAAAATACTTATCTAAAAATATGCCTTTGCAAAATAATGTAGAATTCGCTAAGTAAACAAATTATTCCTAAACTAGGTAAGCATTTACCTGTATCTTAGGAATACCCCCGCAACATACAAACATTACATATAGAAGATTAATGACAGTTGTTTAGAATATATCATCGATGTACACAAAAAATAACAGTGGACCTAGAACGCTTCCCTGTAGTACTCCTGAGGTATTCAGCCTATACCATGGTATAATAATATACCCCGCCAGGTACTCTCTTCCGACCACGTGACTGACTCAAGAGAAGACCTGGTTTTGTTGGACTATGGCCTATCTATACAATTAAATCCAAATTCCATTTTTTGATTGAAGCTCGTAGTTCTAGCGGATCTTATTCATTTTAATTACGTTCAACGAATTCTACGACGAAACTGTGCTTGAGGTTAATTTACAAACTGGTAAAATTTGTTGTATACAGGCATAGAGTAAGCAAAGAAATTGTTTTTGGTAGTAAAGAGATGTCATATAAGCCGACCCGGTCCTGTCAACACAATACTGATATATTTTTGTTTTCCGTCAGTTTCGACCAGTATAAAATTACCAATAGATAGCTGCATGCCCTTCGGAGTAATCACAATCCCGAGAAAATACACCTGAGCTAGTTGACAGAATTTGTTTGTTTAAGATTGGCACGTATTACGTCTGTATGGGGCCGTCCATTAATCACGTGATCTTTTTTTTAGCATTTTTTAACCCCCCCTCCCCCTTGGTGATACGTGGTAAGGTTTAAGACTACCCCCCCCTCTCCCATCCAACATCACGTGTATTTTTAGTACCTGCAAAGAATCTTAAAATTTTTAGAATATTATCTTTAAATACAGGTATAAAGTATAATCGTATTTTATTCTGAAATTAAGGACTATGATAATATGCCTAGACAGAAAGGTTGCAGGTTGTTTTTGATTGGAAAAAATAAATACACGTGATATCTTACCACACCCCCTCCCCCCTTGTGATATTTCGTGATTTTTGTCAAACCCCTCCCCCCCCCCTTTCAAGCCTCACGTGATTAATGGACGGCCCCTGTAGTGTTGAAAACTGTTTGCATACAGGGTGCCAGCGGGGACGCGCAGTCTGATGATAATGCAGGCTGTAGACTACTGCCAACAGGAACAGGAAAATGAGTTCAAGATCAATAAGAAGTATGTATTTACTTTTAGGCCTGTCCAGAGAGATGTAAAAAAAACCTGCTCTGGGGGCGCCACATGTATACTTTTATGTTTATGGCAACAATTTCCATTGTAAAATTAGTTCCATTGGAATTCCGCAATATGGCGAGTTCCCTGGTCAGATTTTATGTTTTGAAACTTACTGCGGCGTCGAGTCAAGTTTGATACGTTGATTTAGCGACACGAAATTTATGAATTAAAAAATCTGAAATATTCTACGCACTTCGTGGCTGTTAACATCTATAATTCCTTACTGTGTTCCGAATACGAAATAAAATTTCTTAAAATACAGCATTTAAATGTAAGGCTTGAAGATAGCCCGGCTTCCTTTCCTTTTTTTTTTCTCTGGAATTCTTTTTTTTTGTAATAACTTTACTATAGGCACCTGTATGTTCCCAGCGACCTGACGTGGGCGGGCGTGGGCCAGGAGCTGACGCGGTGGGCGCGCTTCCTCGACCAGCTGCACGCGGCCTGCTCACAACACACACACCCCGCACCCCTGTGGCTGTGAGTACACACACACACACACACACACACACACACACACACACACACACACACACACACACACACACCAGCGACCTGACGTGGGCGGGCGTGGGCCAGGAGCTGACGCGGTGGGCGCGCTTCCTCGACCAGCTGCACGCGGCCTGCTCACAACACACACACCCCGCACCCCTGTGGCTGTGAGTACACACACACACACACACACACACACACACACACACACACACACACACACACCCAGCGACCTGACGTGGGCGGGCGTGGGCCAGGAGCTGACGCGGTGGGCGCGCTTCCTCGACCAGCTGCACGCGGCCTGCTCACAACACACACACCCCGCACCCCTGTGGCTGTGAGTACACACACACACACACACACACACACACACACACACACCCAGCGACCTGACGTGGGCGGGCGTGGGCCAGGAGCTGACGCGGTGGGCGCGCTTCCTCGACCAGCTGCACGCGGCCTGCTCACAACACACACACCCCGCACCCCTGTGGCTGTGAGTACACACACACACACACACACACACACACACACACACACACACACACACACACCCAGCGACCTGACGTGGGCGGGCGTGGGCCAGGAGCTGACGCGGTGGGCGCGCTTCCTCGACCAGCTGCACGCGGCCTGCTCACAACACACACACCCCGCACCCCTGTGGCTGTGAGTACACACACACACACACACACACACACACACACACACACACACACACACACACACACACACACCCAGCGACCTGACGTGGGCGGGCGTGGGCCAGGAGCTGACGCGGTGGGCGCGCTTCCTCGACCAGCTGCACGCGGCCTGCTCACAACACACACACCCCGCACCCCTGTGGCTGTGAGTACACACACACACACACACACACACACACCCAGCGACCTGACGTGGGCGGGCGTGGGCCAGGAGCTGACGCGGTGGGCGCGCTTCCTCGACCAGCTGCACGCGGCCTGCTCACAACACACACACCCCGCACCCCTGTGGCTGTGAGTACACACACACACACACACACACACACCCAGCGACCTGACGTGGGCGGGCGTGGGCCAGGAGCTGACGCTGAAATGAAAGGGAATATAAACTTTCATAAGTCTGTCATGACATGACGTCTTCATCATATATTCCACTAAGCGTTCTTGTACAACTTTAACTTTGATTTGCTATAATAAATCGCAAATAGTTCGAAACAGGTCTAGACTAAGTTGTATGCGAGTGATTTCGGACCGTTTATTTCGTGTACAGTGTTCTAAAACTTAAAATTTAATAGTCTCTTAATAGCGATCTCGGCTCCCTGTAAATGAAAATAAAAACTGCACATGCCACATAGCCAAGAACGCTCTATCAATACGAGTATTAATTTCGTAAATTAATGTTGCAGAGACATAGAAATGAGTCACGGCGACACGGACAAAATAGTCGGTTGTCTGAGCCGCTTGGTGCTTGAAGAAGATATGCGACTGCCCGCCATGACCTCCTTGCTGCAGTGTCTCAACGTCGACGCCACTCCCGAACGGGTCTTCGAGCGTATCTTGACTACTGGCATCACTACTGCTCAGTAAGTATAACCTCTCAACAGGATTGTATGTATATGTACTTGTATGTATAGGAGGGACGTCTGCGATCTTCTTCATATTGATTACACGCGCCGCCCCGCATCGCTCAGCTCCGCTTTCCAGCCCCTGGTCCATCATACCAAATGTTTATTTTGTTAAAATTGTACTCGGGCCTACCCTGATATTATCAGAGGTTAGGTTAGGTTAGTTAAAAACAGAAATAATCAATGTTAAAATCTTTGTTTAAAATAAAATATCAGTCAAATCATGCACATATAATTAATTATTCTATTTCTTGATGCACTCGCGGACCCCAAACAACAAGATACCGTTTCATCGCGCCTGCGTGAGGCTTCTACTAGCAAGAAGAAGAGTGGACACATTCCCCCAATTATAATCGAGCTCAAGCCTGATTGGACACATGAGTACATCCGGACTCTAATCAGCAGGTATACACGAAATTTTCATATTCAGTATAAAGGAAATAACAAAGTTGCTATTGTCTGCTACTCGGTCGAGAGTCATCAGGCCCTTAAAGATGGCTTGCGATCAGAAAACGTAGCGTATCATACGTTCTCACGCAAAGATGAAAAGATCTCGAAGGCTGTTATTTTTGGCTTACCTGAGTATGCCAAAGATCATTTGCAAGAAGAACTCGCTTCTTTGGGCTTTAAAGACACCATTATACGAATAATGAAAGTTCCTGAAGGAAAAAAGGTAGTTTGCCCGCCATTCTTAATTCAGCTGCTACCTGGTAGTGACATAGCAGCTTTCCGACAGATCAAATATCTCAGTAACTGTACTGTTCAAATACGGAAATATCGAGCAAATAATATGTACGGTACCCAATGCTTCCGGTGTCAAAGTTTCGGACACTCTTCAAGGAACTGTAATCTGCCCCCACGTTGCGTTAAATGCCTCGAGTCTCATTTAACCGCTGATTGTCCAAAAAATGACCGCTCGCAACCAGCTCAGTGCTGCAACTGCAAGGGGACTCATCCAGCAAATTATCGCATGTGTATTGAGCGACAAAAGTACCTCAAGATTATGACAGAAAGGCAAGCAGCTAATAAGTCATCGCACATCAGTAGCAAGCCTGTTAAAAAAAACACCACAGATGGTCGACCCTGGAATGCTGTCGTTGCTGGAAATAAACCATCCGCTCCAGTTGCATCACTCGCACCACCTACGTTGGAGACACAGGATCAAGCTACAAAAGATATGTTAGCAATTTTAATGACTATTAAGTCCATCAAGAATCAATTCAAAGCATGCCACGATATGATGGACAAAGTGATATTGATTCTAACTCATTTAGGTCACTATGTATAATACAAACGGCCTACAAATACTATATTGGAATGCCGATGGAATTCGTGCAAAGATAACTGAGCTCTTAGATCTGGCATCAGAACGCTCGGTAGATGTTATTGCCATATCTGAGACAAGACTTCCGGCAAAATTTAATCTCTTTACGCCTGGTTATAAGTGCTATCGTATGGATAAACTGTCTGAAGGGCGAGCACAGGGTGTTGCCTTAATGGTCAGGTCAGATATTTCTCACTCATGCGTTGCTTTGCCCAAGACGCACAATCTTGAATGTATTGGAGTCCAATTATCTTTGTCAGACGAAAACATCTGCCTAATATCTGCATATCAATCTCCAAACCTACCCCTACTTGCATCTGATCTGGATAGTATATTTAGCATATGTAAAAGAATTGTAATCATGGGTGACCTAAATACGAAACACCCCTACTGGAATTGTCCTAGTGCTAACACGCACGGTGAAGCACTTTTTGATCACATGTTACATAACGACTATGAAATTTTGGGCCCTGATATGCCAACACTTGTTCATTACGATTGCACCCGTTCACCATCAACACCTGATATTGTTCTGATCAATAATATTACTAAGTACACAGAGCCTAGAACTATTTCTGCGCTCTCTTCCAACCATCTCCCTGTTATATTTTCTATTTGTGGTAACTTTCAACGTAAACCCCAAATTAACTACAATTACAGTAAAGCAGATTGGTTAGCATACAAATCGTACTTAGACCAAAACATATTTTTAACGTCTTCTACCTTCAATTCTATAGAGGACATTGATGCTGGAATTGAACACTTTACAAGATTAATACTTCAGGGTCGTGAACTCTGCGTGCCCGTCTCGTCTTCTCAAAATTCGGTTAAAATACCAAGGCGCATTAAAACACTTATTAAATCTAAAAATAAAATTCGTAGACGCATATTAAATGAAGATAATCCATCCATAAAACGTTCTCTCTCCAAACAAGTAAACGCTCTCAAAACGAAATCACAGCCTTACTTAAAGCCGAAAATGATGACAAGTGGAATAAAAAATTATCTAAGATTGAAAATCCAAATAGTGATCTATGGCGCGTCATAAAATCTATCAATTATAATCAGACTAGCATACCTCCTCTTAAAACATCAAACGGCTCTTTTACTACCACCACCGAGGATCAGTGTGGGGTTCTCGCTGAGGCTTTTCTCGAAAACATGACCCTTACCACTTCTTGGAAATCAACTCCCGAAATAGAATTTAGTGTTAAAAAATCCCTTAAGGATCTTGATGAACTTGAGTCCTGTGAACTTCGCGACCCTATTAGGCCTGCTGAGATACGCAAGTTGCTCAATAAACTAAAATGTCGTAAAGCGCCGGGTTACGACCGTATTAACAATGTTCTACTTAAAAACTTATCTCAAAAGAGTGTTGTCTATCTGACTAAAATTCTAAATGGCTGTCTCAGTTTGGGGTATTTTCCTACTAAGTGGAAATCGCAAAAGTGATTGCCATCAAAAAGCCTGGAAAAAGCGAAATTGCCCCCTCTAGTTATCGCCCTATTAGTTTACTTCCTAGCTTAGCTAAGATCTTCGAATCACTGATTCTTGCTCGTATCTCAAAAACTGTAGAACATAACATCAGACTGGAGCAGTTTGGCTTTCGTAAGAAGCACTCTACTGCTCAGCAGCTGGCTCGAGTGTCAGAACACATCTCACATTGTCTTAACCAAAGACAATCCACTGGAATGATACTATTAGATGTTGAAAAAGCATTTGACACAGTATGGCATGCTGGACTTCTCCATAAGTTGATTGGACATAGCGTTTCTTTGCCATTGGTCAAACTGGTTCAGTCATATCTGCTTGGCCGTTACTTCTCAGTTTTCATAGGCGATATATCTTCTCCCTTGAAGCCTATTCCAGCTGGTGTTCCGCAGGGCTCCATTTTAGGCCCGTACCTGTTTATAATCTATCTAAATGACATCCCAAAGCAACCGCATACACAACTTGCAGTTTACGCTGATGACACGGCTACGTATACTTCATCTGGTGATTTGGATTTAGTGGTAGGTAGGCTCCAGTTATCAGTAGATCTCTTGAGTGATTTCTTCACTAACTGGAAACTTAAGCTAAACTCCACCAAAACTGAGGGCATAATGTTCACAAGAAAACGCAAATTGCCGGATAGAATGGTTACTATGAATGGTCATCCAGTTCCTTGGAATAAGTCAGTCAAATATTTAGGAGTTGTGCTAGATAACAAATTAAACTGGTCAAAACACGCAACAGAGCATGTCCTTATAGGTATAATCCTCCCCTATCAAACCTTAACGAAATTCCATTCTGACAATGCTAAAGCTTACTACTAGTTTGGTACTAGTTGGTATCGTTGTAAAAAAATTGCTATCATTATAATTCCGGAGATATTGCTATAGTTTAGGGAGGATTATAGCTTGATGTTCAAGCTATAATCCTCCCCTCTCGTTTAGCCAAACGGTGGGGTCTTTCGACTTACTTTAAATCCAAAAAGTTAGTATCAGATTGCTATTCATTGCTCAGTTAAGAAAGAACACTGGTCGCGTTGTAATTCCGAAGATATAGCTGCAGGTTGGGGAGGATTATGGCTTGAGCATTTTAATTTTGCTCTTTTCTGCACAACGCTTTGTTCTTTCGTTGCAAAATTGGTATCAACCTTTAGTATTCATTGGTACTGTAAAAACTACATTCGATTTATTACGCTAAACATCGTAAAAGTACTTTAAAAATGCATGTAAACTTCTACATACAAATTTGTTTTGAGTCCCTATAATGCACGGTCCGATAATACACATTGCATAACCAGCAAAGCACGGCCGTGGAGAATTTCTGATTGCTTGAAATTAAAAAATCGTTCTTTAAAACTTCCATAGATGACGCTAATAATATAATTAGAACAGTGAGATTTATTGTAGACTTTTTTGGTCGGTTTGTACGTGGTTCTGTTCTGAGATTAATTTTAGGATAATTTGTTGATTAATTTGAATAATTTTTATAATCCAATCCTTTGGTATTTATTACCTCACTATTTACTAGTGCCATCTGTTGAGCCGTTTTTTTTTCATAATTTGCTACTTGAAACTTCCCATCATGAAGTCGTAGAGTTTGCCGTGCATTATTGGAGGGTTTGATACATGGTCCGATATTCTACAGTAAAGCCCGACCAAAGAAATAAGAAACCTCGCCATATTGTAGAATTTCAATGGAACTAATTTTATAAGGGAAATTATTGCCATTTTCGTAAAATTATACACGTGGCGCCCCCAGAGCAGGTTTCTTATTTCTTTGGTCAGGCTTTATATTATGCAGTATGACAAAAATGAGAAGAAATTATAAAATAGCAATACTAAAGTGTCATCTCATTTTCACAAGTAGTTCGAAAGAAACGATACTACAGTGTTGCTACTTTTAGGACAAAAGACATAATATTTCAATCGATTCGACACTTATAAATATTTGGGAATTGTTCTCGAACGAAATCTTTTCCTTCTCGATACAAGCAAAAAGATCTGTGAACTGTATAATCACTGTACCTATTATAATTATTTGTAATAAAGTTACATGAATTATTAGAAAAAATGCGTACTGTTTTAATAAAAAAAAAACTCCCCATTTTTCCCTGGAAATTTACCCGATTTTTAATTTACACCTTTGCAACACTGGTAGCGCATGGCATCATTGTTCCGTGGGCATCATGTCATGGCGGC
>CAOKYR010000181.1:0-14790 GCA_948473455.1 Teleiodes luculella | reverse complement strand
CCTATTGAATAAGATCTAAAGCCTGACCAAAGAAATAATAAAACCTGCCCTAGAGGCGCCACGTCACGTGTAATTTTTTACGACTATGACAACAATTTCCCTTGTAAAATTAGTTCCATTGAAATTCCGCAATATGGCGAGGTTTTTCATCTCTTTGGTCGGACTTTAATGCTCTAAACATCTGTATCTACCGACTTAGAAGAAAACATAAACTGTGTATAAAACATATTCATCCTGATGATAAACTATACAAATTGCAATGCAATTAGCGTACGATTTGTACTCAGTCGTCTTTGGAATGGCATAACTAGATATCAACAAGTCAAAGAATGTAGAGTCACCACCGATAATTTGGCAATACCAAATATCAACAAGTCAAAGAATGTAGAGTCACCAGCGACATTCTGGCAAATACCAAATTTTATAACATGGCTTATCCCCGAAAGGTTGCAGCAACCAATATCAGTGTTAGGTACATGCAAATGTACAACTCTCTGAGTTTGATCTTGGGCAAAGTCTAATAGCTATGTCTGTTTAATACCTTGTGGTATCTTATCTACCGGCTCAACTTGATTATCAAAGAGAACTTGCATATACCTTAGCAGTTTTTAGAAAAAGATACATTCCAAAAAATATAAAGGTAAGTATACTATACATACACGTACCTACTTCACTTGAACGCAATGCATGAGTTGTATTACGATACGAGCAAGAATGTGGCCAACTTACAAACTATTAAGTTTTTATAAAAGCAAAGCAAGACTAGAAATCTACCAGTCTACTTTTTTCTAAAGTTCTACGATGAATATACAAATGAGATGCATGAGCTTATTCCGCTATTGCCTTTTTTCACCGATAATTTAAATGCAATGCACACTTGTTTGATATTCCTTAAGCTCGAATGGAGCGCTTTGGATCAGAACGGAACACATAGACAGGAGTAAAGTTCTCTCTGCCTTAACCTAATCTAACCCAAAAGTTTTCATAACTAGAGGAACGTACAGAACGTAAGGAGGGGAAGGTATTTTCTAGGAAAACACGAGAGGTTAACTGAAAACCCTTTATTAAGGTCGAAGTTCAAAAAAGCTCTTAATGATTATTCTTGTGTCATAAATATACGGTATCAGATAAGAAATCATTAGAGAAAAAGCAAAACAGAGGTAACAAGTTCTGCTCAGAATCATTGAACAATGAGCTGAGGTAGGTATAATATGTACATATGGATTGAGGCGCCACTGCAAATTATTAAAGGCAGTTCATACCCTCATTTTGTAGCAAAAAAGCTGATTTTGTACGGTAAATTCTGGATTTTGTAGTAAAATACACCAAAAGTTATCTAGATTTAAAGGTGGCGCCTCAGTCTAAACATCTGAATTGAGGAGCCACCTGGAACTCGGAAAGTAATAGATGTATTTAAAAATTTTGTATCATTTTGTAAAAGATGTGTACGGGACCTTCATATTAAAATCTGAGCCATGTAGTGCTGTGAAAAAAAAACAGTTTACGTGGCTCCTCAATCTATACACAAGAGCTTGGATTTCCATGACTATAATCTGTCAATTGATGTATTTGAAGTAGTGATCATTTAGTATCATGTGGATTCGATTTTGTAGTACCTATTGTAAAGAAATAAAAAAATAGAATGAATTTGATGAATAAAAGCATTGTATTTGGCACCTCAATACTGACACGCTACGTATAAATAATTGCTGAACCTATCTGAGATCTAAGGGAATCAAAATAAAAGGACACTTACATTTAGTAGCAATGTCTACAAAATATATCTGTATGGTTCAATACTATTAATTCAGAATATAAGTATATATTATTTATTCACTACATCAATAATGGACCTATGTACCTAAGCCTAAGCCTGATCATGAAGTGTAAAGCTTTTGCTGATGAAAAACCGCTATTAAAGTTCATCAGACCACAATACATGACCAAAGCATTTGTTTATATAGTCGCGCGAACCGGCGATCAAACACAATGACGTCAATAGGTGACCTGCCTCGCTGACATCGGTATAGAGCGATGGACTCTATTAAGTAGGATTAGCCATTCACTCAACACTAACATTAGCCGTAAACCAGACCAAACGCGATATGGTACCTACCTATGTACGTTTTTGAAGATATTCTGCAGACTCGCGATGGACTCCATCAGGTATAGTAGTGTTAGCCATTCACTCAACACTAACATTAGTCAAGTAGCGATCGAGACCAAACGCGATATGATACCTGATGTACGTGTTTTAAGATATTCTGCAGACTAGCGATGGACTCCATCAGGTATATCTGTATTGTTAGCCATTCACTCAACACTAACATTAGTCAGGTAGCGATCGAGACCAAACGCGATATGATACAATACAATACAATATTCTTTATTGACAAAAGACACAGCATACAGAAACAATACAGAACAAAACAGAAGATACCTGATGTACTCGTGTTTTAAGATATTCTGCAGACTAGCGATGGACTCCATTAGGTATATCTTGTATTGTTAGCCATTCACTCAACACTAACATTAGTTAGGTAGCGATCGAGACCAAACGCGATATGATACCTGATGTACGTGTTTGAAGATATTCTGCAGACTAGTGATGGACTCCATCAGGTACATCTTGTATTTTTAGCCATTCACTCAACACTAACATTAGTTAGGTAGCAATCGAGACCAAACGCGTTGGTACCTAATGTACGTTTTCTGCAGACTATTCTTGTTGCATCAGCATCAGGCCTTTGTTAAAATATCACTGTACAGTCTAGTAGATGCAAGGAAGGCAGGAAAACAGAAAACCGGTGTTCAGATATGAAAAATATTTAGGTATGTAGGTATGGTCTGGTACTAGTAATAAATGCTCCATGTACCTACAGCAGATACTTATGTATCTACTGGTGATATGGTGGAAGAGGTAAAAGCACAGGATCAGGATGCATGGCTCAGCAGAGTCGAGGACTAATTCCATAAAGTGGAATATGTGGGCTGCGGATGACAATAAATTGTAATGTACTAATGGAAAATAAAGAAAAATCTGCAATATATTTATACCGCCTAAAATATTGAGAAGCTGACAACTGTGACTGACTAATGAGTGCTTTTCCTCAGCTCGGTATTGAAGAGTTAACTGAGACACAAAGTTAGTCAAAGTATAAAACAAAGGGGCCAGAATCAGAGGCTAAAATTCGCTAAAATGTGGGTCACTTAGAAACTACCGATCCACCTGGGGTTACGCCGCCACACTTTGGCATGAATTAGTGTAACCGAGTTACAGATGGTAACACCAATATTTTGCAAATGGGAACAACGTTCGACGACTGTAAAGATGCGAGACGCTTGGGTTTTCCTTTGATTTTCTCAAATAGCACGTCACACGCACCTGCGCACACAGCAACGACGATTGCGCAGGTGCCGCGACGTCAACGCGTAATTTAATTATTGTAATCGATTAATTGCAGACTGTCTGCCCGGCGCTCGGTTCAGTTTCTGGAGCATCGGTCCGGCGCTGGCCTCGACCCGCAACCTTAGCGGCAGAAGGTGGAACTCCCCGAATTGCGCACGTCGCCGTCGCCGGCGCCTCCGAATGCGATCCTTGACCACTTTTCACTATATCCAGTTCAAACCACAATCTTTTGTTTATGCACCTGCAATGCCCAAGGTTTTTGTTACATAGACGGTCGCATTAATATTTCTTAGTATGCGCAATATCGGCAACATTTTAGTTTTCATAGATCAATAAAGAACTTAAGATGCTGATCGAATAAGCAACAGCTCTTCATCAAAATGTCAGATACGAATATGATGGCAGCTATTACTATAAGTAGTTTGAATATTTATTCAAACAATGCCTATTCTTATTTATTTTTAATATTGTTTCAGGTCGCATAAACTTCTGCAAGATCTGTCTGCAACTTAAAGGCCTGCATTCACACGTAAGTTCCAAATTCAAATCGTGTTTGATAGGTACTTACTTGTTCCTCCATCAACAAACCTCTATAGAGGAACGTCGAACACAGATAGTAACCAATAATAATATTGAAAAGTAGGTCACTTATAAATTCGAAACACCCTGTTTTGTATCAGATAACGGCTAAATTTAAAAACATGGTTATACAAGTAAACTCAACCTGATAATACTTGAAGCGTAAACGTTACTTCTGTCGTCAACTATATTGTGCATCGCTGCTATTGCTTTCTCTAAAATGAATAAAGCTCCTTTAAACAACCAATGGATACTATCCAAATCAAAATATTGCGGTAAACAGGTGAACTGTATGTTTAGTATGCGTTTTTGTGTACACGGGTAATTAGTAGGGTGATGGCACCTGTCAGTATTGGAGCCTACTGGCGTAGACGATTCAGATAGGACAATGACTTGTAGCTCATGTAAATTGAAGTTTACTTACAGATAAAAGTAATTAATTAGGATAGCCAAGCAAGTTGTCACGAAAACTGAGTAGACTACAACGTTTTTGTTAAGGCGGATCCCTTTTAATATTATTGGTACAGAGCTTCACTCGATCGCCACCCTCGTCCTGGAACGCATCGTTTCATTTCCTTGCTCCTCGACTCGAACCCACTACTTTCGCGCCACGACTACGCAGTCGGGGCCGCCCGTCCTTCCTCACACACAGCTCGACTATTGTCTATTTGGTATTATGTGCTATTGCGGCGTTCCAAAGCACATGCGGCTGGAAACCTTGGCGTACGTAGCGGTATGGGTGAATTGCGATTATTCAGCAGCATGTGCTGGCTTCTGTAGGGTAAGTTGTCATACAGTGGCTATAGCAGCAACAGTGGCTCAGGGGCAGTTTTCGAAGAAGTAAGAATGATATCTATCTGTCGTATTCACTTTCCAAGAGCGTTTGGTATGCAAACTTATCAAAACCAATCGGGTGGCGGCTATGTTGTATATTGTTTTTTATAGAGAAGTTTTAATTTTTTCGTAGGAAAAAGTTGAGATTTTTGATAAGATTTGATTTGTTCCACCTCATTTTCAGTCTTGTGAATGGATATATTTGTTTATTTCTCGCGTATTATGACTAATTATCAGTATATTTGCGCTTTATTCGTGGGCAAATACAGACTACTTTTTTTCTTAAGAAGATTTAAATTCAAAATGGCCGTGTAGTGCACTCTGGCTCAAAACTTGTAAGTACACAGTGGATCATGGTTCACTGTGCACTTTATTATCTTTTTATAGGTACTATTTTCATATTTTTAATACAGCACTGGAAAAATAATCGTTTTGATTTATTAATAGATGATTGTATAATTCTCAAAATCTGACTGAATATAAATACTATATAATGCTAGGTATCGAAGAACTAGTAAATAATTTTTTTCACGTATTTAATACATTTTGTGAGTTCCTGAATTCTAACTACCTTACTATGTTTAGTATAATTTTATTTCATATCATCAATATTTTAAACTAACAATGGAGACAAAAATACCAATAATACGTAGATTTTATCCATCGATTAACTATAAATATTGTTCTGATTATAATTTCCTAGTTATTAAATTTACATAAAACGATACTCCTAGATATCTCTTAAGTTATAAAAAATAATAAATACTTACAAACATTCTAACTTTAAAAACAGTCAATTGTAAATGAATTTTCGACAAAAAGTCAGTATATATTCTTAGTAACCACTCTGTACTACCCCGATCCATTGTACATGCGGTACTGAGCCACTGTGTCAACCCCTAGGTACACAATGGATCATTTCTAAGTTTTTAGAAAATGACATTTATCTATTTTTCCATAAGTAATATGAGAAAAGTGACTTAGCAGCATGAAACTAGGATAACCGAGCAATATAGTTGCCAAATTAAAACTTCCACAATATGTTTTAAAGCAGAGTTACAGCCCTCGGAAAAAAAGTGAGCCACTGTATACCACCTGACCCTATACATAGTAAAATTTTAGAAATTGTCGTACGTGTACTTTTTCATTATCTAACAGAGGAATAGAAATAACGAATCCGTACGCAATGTTGCCGTTGGAGCGAGGCAAGTCAGTTTCAATTTGTAATTAGAGCGTCGTTGGTTGATTACTACCAAAATCCATATGTGCCGGTAATTATGCGTGTGCGCAGTGGAAATAGGTCGCGATAAGTGTGCGTAGTGTCGCCCGCGCCATTGTTCCGCGTAACCTCGCGCGCGCGCCGCCCAATTACAGTCGCGCCTCGCTTTTTTTATATCTCAAAATGAGCCCGTTATAATTTGCGGTTATTTCTAGATCCTGAGGTTAATACACTACTTAATACTTAGATCGAAATTCGATGTTCGGCGCCATTGATTTTGGCCGCAGCGATAAAATGTAGAGCGGGCAGAACATTTTCTACTGAGCAATTGGTATTATCTATCAGTTAAATTGAAATATCACATCAAATCACATGTATACATTTACGACGGGCAAATGAGTAAATGTTTAACCGGATACTATTCTATAAACAATTCGTATCAATCTGTTTATAAAGTAAATATTTTATGTGTGGATGTCAATCACTAGATTTATGACTGGCGGAGCTGGGTGTATTTTGCCCACCATCCTTATACTTATTTATTTTGAATGCTTATGTAATTTATGTATGATACCTTACATTGTCTATTAGTAGCCCATTTGTAATATTACTTTTTAGATATAAAAATGTACTACCAAATACATTCCTATTAATTAATGCCAATTTAACATTAACAACAATTTGAGTGGTCAACACATGGTCAACATAACCTATGACATTATATGCGATTCCTAACCTTACTATAATACAAATACATATTGTTATTATACTTATTTACAAGGTATGTCCATTCCGTGAGTGGTATATACTACTGCAAGAGTTGGGTTGGTCCAATTCTCAACAACCCAATACATAAGTCTATGTGAATTTTTTAAATTGTAATTTTTAAATTAAAAATATTTATTCCTCCTGTAAAAAATATACTTACAATCAAAAAGTAAAATACCTACTCATTCTCATATTTTTTGCTTAGAGGAAAATCAATCGTTGTATTAAGAATTTGTGGGTAGTATAATAATAGATGCAACAAAATGTTGAATTTGAATTTAAAACTGACTTATCTCGTAATAAGGCGAAAAATAAAATAAGGCAGAAGTGTAATGTCCACTGATAATGAAGGTTAAACAAAATGGCTGAAATGACACAAATTGATTTTTTATCTTTGGAAGTGTGACGAAATAGCGGCAATGAGTTTCTCAACAAGTCACATTTTATATCTGTACCAACAACGTCAGCCCTCGAGATAGAAGGGACAACAATAACAAAAACTTGCGTCAATATTTTTGTAACAAGTGTCCCTTCCGGTCGTAACAGCTTAATTAACGACTGATAGTGGCCGAAATCAGGACAAAGGCCATTACGAGTGGTCGTATCACAAAATGTTATTGCTTTTTAGTCAGCAGCACATTATACGAAGCACTAAATATGTTTATTACATTCCATAGATTTACAAGATGTTTACATTAACTCTTCATTAATTAAGTATGATATCAATAATAAGCATTGCTTGGTAGCCATTTTAAATCTAGATTTCATTCACATTTGATTCACATTTGATAGAAAATCTCTTTATGGCGCATACCTACCTGTTTAAAAGTTTTTACTCACGTAAAGATGTCAATCATTTATATTACTACGTACCTATCGACGACGACGACGTACGATTGCGTACGTAGATATATGATGAAACAAAATACTTAATCCGTTTAGTGTCTTATCCTAGCCCCACTTCTACGGCACCGTTTTTACGTTTATTTGAATTTGAAAGTCAATTAACGACAATTTTTACGTTAGTAACTACCTATTTATTAAACTGTGGTTTAGAGCAATATAGTTTTAGCCTAATTTTTTTAATAATCTAGTTGGATTAAAGGATAAGTACCACAATTTTCAAAGCAACAGAATAATTATACTACAAGGCTGAAGTACCATTATATATTTTACATGCACGGTGTATCCTCAATAATTCTAAGCTGACGTCTGGTTTCCTTTCTGAAGGTGACCTGTCGCTTCTGCACGCGTGAAGTTTTTTTGATTACTTAATACACTCATTTTGAAAGAAACCACATAAATTGTATATTCAGTTCAGTATTGAATTACCTGGATTATTTTAGTAAATAAAATAAATGTAGGTATGTCATATCACAACTTATCAATAAAAAAAAAAAAATTAACACAACAACCAAGTTTTTTGCTGTATTAGGCAAAGTCTGTTTTACTCTCGATCAATTAGAATTCAGCTCTTCAGATTAAGAGTAGTCACAATATAGGTACCTAGTTCTTTAAGTTTTTCATGATAATGTCAATTGAAAAGAACGATAAAAATTGGTTTGGTCACGTGGACAGAATGAGTGAAAAGAGATTAACTAAACAGATTTATAAGGCGAGAGTGTTGGAAGTGTTGGAAGGGGATGACCAAGACGAACGTTCCAAAATCAAATCGGATACGTTCTGACAAAAGGTTGGGTCAGGAGTACACCTCCTCTAAGCTGACGAGCATGCATGAGGAGTTTAAGGAATGTGGATGAAGCGAAAGACGTGTGTTTGGATCGTAGCAAGTGGAAGGAAGTGGTCTCTGCCTTCCCCTCCGGGAAACAGGCGTGACGTATGGCGTATGTATGAAAATTTTACCACTTTATTCCGATTTAATTAAGTTATACTTTTTCATGATTAGACTCAGCTATTACGTCAATGTGCTATGCAAAAACAAGCCTGCGGTCAGCCAAATATGGAACATGTCATAGGTCAATCATACAACTTCACTCATTCACGCAAATGCTGGTCGTGGTCGTGGTTTCCCCATGATTACGGGTTCAGCCTATCAAAGGGGATAACGGGCACATTTTCCTTTTTCAGTATCACCTAATTATTTCCTGGGTATTTCCTAATCTGAAATACTTATTTAATATGAAGGCATATTGTTGAAATAAATCATGAATTGGTGGACTACTTTCAAGTAGGTATTAAATGTATATTTTTTCTTAATTTTTATTATCATTCCGCTTTGCATGCAAGGTAGTAGTCAGAATAGAATAGAATATACTTTATTGCACACTAGAAATAATAGAATCAGTAAATTCACAAAAAAGAACGAAAGTGTACATGTAGGCGGCCTTATTGCTGAGTAGAAATTTCTACCAGGCAACCTTGAGGTGAGGAAATAAAAAAGTGAGTCGGGTCTGCGCAAACAATATAAACTACTTATAAGATATGTTTAAGATATTGTACTTACTAATTACATACTACATACTTTAAATAAATAATTACATGTAGTACCTACATATATACATAGTATATAAATAAATAGTATTAAAAAACATATATAAATAATTGTATAGATATGAATATAACAAATCTACATATTATATTAAATACAATACAATAAGCCTACATGATAAATCATACGACAGAGCTAACCAAAGTTAACAAGTAAAGGAAAGAAGCAATCACGAGGAAAGAGAAAGGAAATGGGCTTTCAGATTATTCTTGAAGGAATCAAGGGACGACGGAGCTTGTCTTAGTGACACAGGAAGAGAGTTCCACAGCTTGATAGATTGGACCGTAAAAGAACATGAATAGAAATGGGTCTTGTGAGAAGGTAAAGTTAAAGTGAGTTGGCGAGAGGGACGAAGCGTACGATTATAAGTGACAGATTGGTACTCGAAACGTTCTTTGAGGTAACTAGGGGTCGAAAGATTAAACAAAACAGAATACAAAAGAGAGAGAATGTGGTGATCCCTTCGATTTCGGATACTAAGCCACTTTAGCTGGGCTCTAAAGGAAGAGACATGGTCGTACTTTCGAAGGTTGAAAATATATGTAATGCATACATTTTGAAGGCGCTCGAGTTTATTGAGCATCTCTTCTGTAAGGTCCAGGTAAGATGTGTCAGCATAATCAAGGATAGGTAGAAGTAAAGTCTGTGCAAGAGATATCTTTGTACAAGTCGGCAAAAGATTACGCAACCGTTTTAGCGAGTAATAAGTAGCAAACATCTTCCTGCTAACCTCGGTAATCTGTGGTTTCCATGAGAGAGTTCTGTCAAACAGGACACCAAGATTCTTAACGGTAAGACTGAAAGGGAGTTGTACACCATCGAAAATAACTGGCTCTAAGCCATCAAAGTCCACTCGAAAAATAAATCCTGGGCTATCGATTATGATAACTTGCGTTTTCTTGGGTTTACCATGAGGCCATAAGAGCGACTCCAATCAGATATGTGTGCAAGATCCGAGTTAAAAGTCCACAAAGCTGTTGGAAGCTCGCTACCTGTTGCTTGGGAATAGAGTATAGGTAAATGGTCTGTCTGTTTTCGTTTTTATACTTGTCGGCGATTGAAGCCAGATTGATCGTTTAAATCGATTGTAAACATCGAATGACAGTTTTTATTTTACGTTCTCGAATATCAAAGGGTAGAATCGATTTAGTTGACCGGAGTGAAGTAGGCGCGATGACGTTTGACAGGAGGCCCTACTACCGGGAGTGGGACCGGGTGGTCCACTCACATAAATAGCGCTGCTCAGGGCGGGCGAGCCCTCTGGGTAGATCTGCAGCCGCGTTGATAGCTTTGTGTGTCTGAGAATTAGTGTGTTTCTGGTGGACGTACTAGTCCGGTGTGTTTAGTGATGTGTGATTCGATGTAAGATCTGGATGTATGTTGAAATAATGGTTGTTGGAATATTGTTTGTACCACAGTCCAGTGGTGTCTATAAACCGTGAGTAAAGTGATCTAATTATCGTGTCGCTAGCAAGGTTGGCTAGGTTCTGGTATTCGTATGGTGTTAGCTATGGCATTGTTATCATGACCGCGGGTAGAGTAACTGTAATATGGTCGAGTTACATAAGATCCGGGCGGGGAGGCCCCTTGGTTGGCCAGTTTGTAATTGTTCAGTGTTTTCCATGCCAATTTCCCCTTATGGCATTTTGATGGTGCTCGGATCTACCTAAACCCCTTTTAGGGATTGATTAGGTCCCGATCGCTCATGATAACAAACAATCGAGTCTATAGTGGTATAGTATGTTCCAATTGTGATGGAATTCGATATAGTTGGTAAACTCTGTTTCAATAGTGATGACAAATTGGGGTAGTCCTGACAAAGATAGTGTACTATGGTTCTCTAAAAGTTGTTGTAGCATACGCCCACGCTTAACGTATTTCCCGCGTGTTACCCCTTCGCGGGTTTCCTTTATTTATTTGCTTTCCCCACCATCTTTTCTTCTGTCCTTTATTTCCGACATACTTATATTAAATTGTCAATACAGTGCGATAGATTTTCAGGAACTATCACTAAAACTCAAAAACTACTCGACTACCATGGTCCAAGAAAACAAGGTCTTGCAATTAGACCACGTGACTGACACGAGCCTACGTCATTTTGCGCTGTTCATCCTTGTCTATTATACGCATTCGACACGGATGAATAGGCAAAATGGCGTAGAAATGACGTAGGCTCGTGTCAGTCACGTGGTCTAATTGCAAGACCTTGTTTTTTTGGACCATGCTCGACTACCTATACTTAATATAGGTAATCAAAACTCGAAATCTTGTAAAAGAACTTCTCAATTGGTCCAAATTTAAATAACATAGAAATAGATTCTAAGAACTCGTTCAAGATGTACCTAGATATATTTAACTTGCACCCATATCATCAGGTCAGGACTCATATGTACTCTCCATCCGGTACACGTCCATTAGGAACAAAAGCAAGTGAACAAATAGAAGATACGAGTACCTACATCAAAATATCGAGTGACGACCACCCGCCAACCGCCGCAAAAGTATCTATACAGTCTTATGTCACCGCGGCGCAGGCGCAGCTTAAGATACCGCTACCATCACTACCTAACTTAATAGAGAAAAAATATTTAAATACGTAGGTGGTATCATTCAAAGGCCCTGTAATCCAATATAGATTTTTTCAAATCAGTCAGTTTCAAAACCAGTATATCCATTTTTTTATTTGAGTTTAGCGGGTTCACATCAAAGCAGTATCGACATCCGGCGTAGAGGTTATCGTGTGACCTTCGAAATTCCCGGCAATTAGTTACATACGCACGACCCTTTCCTTCCACTCCTACGCCACTTCCGGCCACTACCATTTAACATAGGCATCGACACATTTGAACTTATTTTAATAGTCAATAAAGTAAGTAGGTACATAATTAGGAAATTGTTGAGATTATAATTATAGACGATAATTATACTTTCAATATTGGTTTGTAACCGAAAATCGTGGCTGATCATTCGTGTAAATGTTATAGAGAATAGGGCCTACAACCCTGCCTTGGGTTAGTCCCATATTTACTATAGGTATTCCGCCGCAAGTATATCTCAATATTTGATAAATAAGTAAGGAAATTGTTTTAAGGAACGCCCAATCAAAAATGTAGTAGAATATTGGACAACCTAGTAAGTATCTAACGAATTAGTTAGATACACACAGGAAAATATGCATCATAATAAAGAATAGAATATATATTTTTTGCCGCATCCTTTTCTTTAATCTTCAGTATGCCTCTTGAAAGCATAGCTACTCATGGAATTATAAATATAAATACGTATTCCTGAATGTCTTGCATTATCTGAGCGTGGTACTCGGCACTAAATAAATACGTAGAACATGAATGGAACGTTTGGCCGCGCGGGCGCAAGAGTCTCGAGCGCGCACTTCCGCTGGCTAATAAGGACACCACGATACCGACCGATACAATTTCGAAACGGGAGAGTCTAAGGAGGTCACCGGATAAGATTACGGTTAACTGTGTAAACAAACCGTTTACAATGATAACTCGTTAGCATTTCTGCGACGGCGCCTATGACGTCCTAAAATTGACGGACTTTGTGACTTGATAACGCTTCTGCAAACTGGAGACTTGCAAAACTAGAACTTTAAATAATATACAGAAGCGTGATACTTGAGCAATTTACTGCATACCTGCATTAGCTGCATTATCTCATATATAAAATTTTCGTGTCACAGTTTTCGTTCCCATATTCCTCCGAAACGGCTAGACCGATTCTCATGAAATTTTGTGAGCGTATTGAGTAGGTCTGAGAATCGGCTACTATCTATTTTTCATACCCTTGAGAGCGGGCGGAGCCGCGGGGTGGGTGAACAGCTAGTATCTATATATTGTATTGTATATATTTAGGTAATAATTTATTTTAAAAGAAGCCAACAGTGTCGAAAACATTCTTTGACCAATTAAAGATAGTACATTATGCAGATACGTAGTCGATATACAACTAAAATCTCGAGTCACAATGACTTGACTAAAGAGGTACTCCATTCCTGTTTCGTAAGCATGACAATGAATGCATTTTCATTCTGAGCCAATTGGACTTAAGTAACCCGTTCAGATTTCAAGCTACAATTTAAATTACATGCGGTCAACAAATCTTCGCGTTTTGATGTCACAAGAGTAAGCAACATCACATACATCCGTGGAATTTCGTAGTTTCAATTGATATTATTTTTAACAGTTGTGGGTAGACTTCGGAAATCTATTCGTATTTTCTTGTTATCTTGAAGTCTTTGGAAAACTGATAAGTAACAGAGGCACATAATAATCACACATGCTTACAATGTCATACATTATATTTGTTGCGCAGTAGCAGGGCATATCAATTTAGATAGCTGTTGTAAGACGCATCTTGTGTCCTCGTCTCAGAACCAATTTCGGCCGCGGGGTCACTTGGGATCGTGATGTGCAACGCAGTTATACTACAACCAATGTGAGCCTCAAATAGCCACAATTCTTTAAGTCAGTACGAATGATTTAATTTTCTTCTAAGTACTTATGTGCCAATACTGAAATAAGACAAGTTATGAATCTTTCAAGGCTCAGGATACAGTGTTTTACATCAATGTTATGCTTTTTCTTTCTAGCGTCTCATCGATTTATCGTAGGTTTCGAGTAAGTACAAAAAGTTGCACAATAATTAAACTATTTATTTAGGGTTCATCAGTCAGATGACGCAGCTGGACCGATGAATGATAAAGTTCCCGGAATGACGAATAATATGTTCGTTCGTACATGAAAACATGAATGGCATATTTGTTGCAATGACTCATTTCAAAACAACTTTAAATATCAATAAGGTCGATCCTGTAGCTTAATTAAGCACATTTGCGGAAATGTTTTACATTCATGTGTCATGCATGATTTTACATGACCGTTGGCCGATGAGTCAATATGAAGGTACTTGTTAGATATCAGATTTACATAGTAGATGTCAATTACATGAGTCACCCTTACATGGGCATTTGATTCTAAGGCATAGGGCTTTAGACCATGCATTCCAAACCTGAGGCACCCTGAGGCAAGCATAGAGACAACTTGAGTCGAGATATCAAGATAGCAATATGTCTCATCTGGGTGATAATTCAATACTCCAGTCAAGTCCAGAAGGAGGCATACTATATTATTTCTTTCTTTTGATACGAATTCTTTTAAATTTTCTCATTTATGTTGTATTGCTATTATCCCGTGCATTGTTGTTTACTGCCAGTTAAAGCATCAGTAAGATATCAGTACCCGCTTTCGACACAAATGGTATCCGTTATCATGTTTACTACCACGTTGTTACAGAATGAAACAATTCATATCTTCTGCTGCTAATACATACCTCTAAGAACGAGATAATGTGGCAGCGTTTCGATGGCACTTGTTGATGTTGCAGTTTTGTTGTTCGTACTATTTCATGAATTAGTGTGCGGTTGAGACTATTTGTGGGACGCCATCATCG
>CAOKYR010000180.1:0-10269 GCA_948473455.1 Teleiodes luculella | reverse complement strand
CTATAAGATTAAAAATTTATAATGTTGATGATACGTAATTAATTTTTAGTATCCCCAATATCGCAACATTTATTTTAAATGCTACAGAACAGTAACAATCTTCAATTGGGTATTTTTATTAAGGTAACAGCATAACCGAGACAATTTCCTTGCGCTTTTGTACCTATAGGAAAATTGAAGTAGGTATGTACTTATCTTATTATAGCAGTGTGTTGCTCATTGTGTAGGTATGTGTTTATTGCGTACCTAGCTTATTTACATAGCTTCAATTTCAACTACAATTACGTACTATTTTATTAAATTCTGTGCTTACAACACCCATATATTTTTGTGCTCAATTACTTTCTGTACCGAATGCGATATCCCTAATCATCTTATTCCATTTATTATTTTATCAACTTTTTTTACCAATTTAGACTATTGATATAACCCGAATTATCCCGATATATTGCAAAATATGTACCTACCTATATCACTTACAAAAGGGCGTGAAAGATATAAAAAACTGCCTGCGCGCTATAATTTACCAAAATAATAATATACGAAATATTGTACAAGTTTTTATTAAATAGTGACCAACAGACTCGGAGAATACCCGCCTGCCTGCCATCGCTGTTGCATTACGTCAAAAGTGCCTGTTGAGTTGCGTATAGACATAAAGCAGACAAATTGCTATTTCAATTGTGTCAGGAACTCTCATATAAATAGAAAGTACTCACAAGCTGTATGGTATAGAATCAAATTCCCGGCATATTTCAAAATCCATGTAAACGTAGAAACCATATCAAAGCCGCGTAGTGTAGGTATTGATGCTAGCTAGATACCTAAGTATTGGCATATATTTTGTAATTGGTTCCACAAGTCGGACTGTATTGTCAATCGTTAGAAGTATCCCATTATGTAATATAAAGAACAATGTTACCATAATCAATTTGTTTTATTTTTTGTTACTCAACCCAATAACAAATTTTAAACTACTTTGATAAAAATCCATAATGTTATAAAAATGTACATAAAATAAGTAATAAAAAACTGAACAATACTATTTATGTACTAAGTTGCATAAACATTAAAATAAAGCAATATTGTAAATTACTAAACAGCTGATGTGCTACTTATAGAGAATAGGACACTAAGCCTGGCCACTAATAGAGCATATGAATTCGAAGTTAATGAAAGTAAATTTAATCTCCATAATTTTCAATTAGTGAGAAGTAGAGAGAGACCTAATTTCCAGAGAACAAAATATTTTAAGTTATATAAAAATTAGATCAGAATAGAAGATAACCACGAGATATAGATAGATCAAATAGAAAAGAAAATTATGTTGATATTGAATAATCTTCCTTGTTTACTTCAAATTCACTTGCAAAAACATAGTTCAGTGGCATTTAGAGCTTTGTGGCTCTCTCATAAAGCATCACTTACTGTTAAAGCAAATGGGTGCTCTCAAGAAATAAAGTTTGATTGCAACATTATATTTTATTTATCTACAGGCTTTTAATATTAACAATTCACTTGATTTCTAATAAATAGATACTAACAGCTGTTCGCTTAGTCTTTGTAGTTGTCACCAAGGCGCTCATTAAGTTCTTCGCCAACCTTCTTGTTGATGCGGAGGTATTTGTTGACCAGAGGTCGGTAGTAGTAAGCCTGGTAATCCTGTCTTTCAGCCATCTTCTTCACCACCTCCTTCTCAAGAGCCCGCAGTTTGGCCTTCTGATGTTCCTCATCAATAAAGTGCATGAATTTCTCATAATCCTGTAAAAAGTAAGTAATACAGTTATTATGACTATGACATTGTCAAAAAGGGTAAATATCTCAACAATGAGCATGCTATATTATTTTTAAAAAGAACAGGCTTTTGTAAGTAACTGCTAACTGAATAGTAGTTTAATTGAATTCTTCAGGTTTTGAGTCAAACAAAAAACTTTTTATACCAAACCATGTCAGTAGTAGAAATATTCCCTCCGGTCTATAAGGACTTAAAATCAAAATATCGTATTACCACTAAGTACTAATTTCAAAATCACCTTTTCCCAAAATGCCTGAAATTCAAAATACCTTAGTCATCGTAATGACTGAAAACAAACATGGCGGTTGGGGTATAGTTGCATACAAAAATCTACTCTTTTTTAGAAGTATTAATACGTCAAAATTATTCAGTGACCGGTATCTGACTGAGCTTTTCAATTTAAAAATGGTTTAAAATACGTGAATATCAGATTTTTAATATGGTAAAGTACAGTCAAGTGAATAGTTTGTGTGCGTGTGTGTCGTCGCGCGTGTAATCGTCAAGAAACGAAAGTCGGCAACGTCTACTGTATAGATCGTAAAGACATCACATGGAACTTATTATCAACAATAGTAGACGGTGTACCTACAATGCAAGAACCGCAGATCGATAGCCGTTTACGCCTGTGTGCACAGGTACAGTTGACAGCACATGCGACTGGACATTATGACGACCTTGAGAGCGCTGCCGTTATTCCGTAGTAAGCAGTAGAAGCGAGTTTCGTAGTGCGCGTGTCTAACCGCATGTGCTATCTACTGTATTTTGGGTCCTGAGGTCCCAATAGGTTCCTAAAAATATTCCTATGAGCCCCTGTCTATACTAATATTATAAAGAGGAAATATTTGTATTTTTGTGTGTGTGTGTGTGTGTGTGTGTGTGTGTGTGTGTGTGTGTGTGTGTGTGTGTGTGTGTGTGTATGTGTGTGTATGTGTATGTTTATAATGAATTTTGAGTTTCAAATAATCCGATATCAAAAATTCTTTCACCATTAGAAAGCTACATTCACCCTGAGTAACATAGGCTATATTTTATTAAAAAAAAATAGGGATCCTTACTAAAACTTCAATAATGTAACCCAAGGTGTAATAAAAAAAATACCTAAAATATTCCTAATAATTGAATGGGCTCCGAAACTACTAAACCGATTGTGGTGAAACTTAGCACAAAGATAGAATAGACCTTGGGAAAGAATATAGGCTAACTTTTACCGCGGGAAAATACCTCATTCCCACGGGAAAAAGTATTAACGCGGGCGAAGCTAGTTATTAATAAAATGAAACGCACACCTTTTAAATGAAAACTTGTATTATTCTTATCATGACAATCATTGTCATCATCTTATCAATCATAGAATATTGAAGTGGCCAGAACTACTTAATTATCAAAAGAGGTTCTATCTAAGTAGTTGAATTTGTGAAATTTTGACAGTTATTGTCACGGTTTTGGCATGGATCTAATAAATACTATTTTATTTTGTTAATAATACGAATAATAAATAGCCGTTATTTTAGTTCTCATATTTATGTTTCAAGCAAAAATTCGTTCCTCTACATTTTTGTTTCGTCAGTAACAAAAAAGTCAAATCGAAAATAACAGTCACTTTTGAACACGACAGTAAGAAATCGAAAGGCATTTAGAAAATAAGTCATTATAAATATCAGTTATTTTGAATTTCAGGCATTTTGGGAAAAGGTGATTTTGAAATTAGTACTTAGTGGTAATACGATATTTTGGTTTTAAGTCCTTATAGACCGGAGGGGAAATATTGATGATACATAATTAATTCTCAGTATTGCAATATAGGACAGTTACAATTATTATTACATAAAAAAACTTAAACCCTTGTTTTTAGTCTTACATGGAAGTTAGTTTTTTCTTCTTATCAAATAAGTAATAATTAGAAAGTCAATTCACCTGCTGAGGGTTGTTGTGAATGTAGCGGGCAATGAACCTCGTGATGGGGTGGCGGTGGTACTCCCAGTACTTGGGAGTGTATCCCTCAGGGATGGGTGTCAGTTGAGCGGGGCCAATGAACACATTAGTGTAGAAAATTATAGCCGTCACTGGAATCAGCCCGACCATTGTGTAAAGGTGGAACATGTCCTTGAACTTGTGCCATTGCCACCTAAAACAGACAAACAAGGATATTGTTTCTTTCATATAGGTTATGTTATCAATCACGCAAAAACTAAACGGGGCGGAAGTTCATTTTCTGCGTACGGTCCTAATGGTCTTTAGCTAAGAAATTGTTGTAAAATGTGAATATGATTACTGTCATGGTAAAAAAAGTGTATAAATAAAAGACCAAAATATTGATTAGATAATCGGTTTGAAAGGCTTTACCTGGAGGGCTGCAACGCCATAGTTCTGTGACCATGGCCACCATAATTCGTTTTCGATGTTGAAAAGAGCACATTTTGAACTGTTATAGGAGATTTTACATGGTTTTTCAAAATATTAAGACCAAAAGATCTTCCTAAAGCACTCCAAGAAACCATTTTTATTTTGACAGTTTCAGAACCAGTCAGTGCTGCCTCCTGCCATAAGTAAGAAAGCGTCAAAAGACATTTTATTTAAACTTAGGATTTATTTTTATCATATTTATTAATTTATAGTTATTTTTCTCTTTGTATTTAAGCCTGTGAATTGCTTCTTATCATGTCTTTGGCTAGTTAAAAAAACTAGAAAAAGTAATTAAAATCAGAGTCAACAAAATAAAACGATTTGTTTCCTGCGAAATAATAATTTATTTTGGAATCGTCAAAATATTTGCACCTTGCTAATATTTACATTGGGCTCAATTTTGCCGTGGCCGCTAAAATCTCTAAATTTAAGTTGTTGGTCTCTTTCATTCGTATAGAAATCGAAAAGGATGGGGAGATGAATGAATTTAATTTTGAATGAATGATATTTAAAATCAGCAGCGCAGCTGTCAAATTCAGCTTAATGTAGTCGGGATGATTCTAAAATCCTTCTAAATTCCGCGTAAAATCAATGTTTGACATGTCTAAATGTAGGTTGGCAATCACCTGTCCCATTTCGTTCTTAAGAACGTGAAAGGGATATAATAATAATGGTTCTTAAGTTAGAGCGTAAAATGTAGAATCGGGCGCATTGTTTAGAAAAAAACCATTAAGCGCTAAGTAAGTGCCAATCGAGAATGATTGAAAGGCATGTTGGAAAAGTGGGGAGGTTTGATAGGGAGAGGAGGGTGATCAATCTCTTGTCTGAAGCAGGCGCTAGGCGCAACGGCGCAACGGCGCAACCCTATTGTACGGTGTAAATCTGCCTTACCGGGTGATTACAGGTGTGACAACTAAAAACCGCTAGATTTAACTCCAGAAATACTATGGTGGCAACACTGTTCAGGCTATTAATGTTGCCGTGTCCGTGTGTTACTTAGAAAAAATATTGCCAGTTACATTTATCCGAAACTAATTTATAGCTTAATTTAGATGGGAAAGATTTGTAATGATGATGGTTCCAAGAATAATATAAGTACTGATGTGTAGTAGTACTTATTAAATCCTTGAATACATAGGCTTTCTTTAATAAGCGAGGGCTTACCTTATTATTATTTACGTGCATTATTAGGCCGTGCATTATATGGATGATGATCATTGACACTGACATGACGCTGCTGTCAAGAGTGGTAATACCGCCCGCCCTACGCGCGAAAAATCAAATAATAATATTATATTACCCATTATTCATTTACGAAGGCACTTAATTAATTTAAGAAAACACATTAATGTTTCGATTGATTGACATCCAAATTTATTATTAATTTTATTACTTAGTAAATCCTTGTAGTGGTGGCTTGTACGTCTTCAGTCTAACTCAATAGGTACATAGGCCAATTTAAACATTTTTAATTTTTATTTCTAGGTGTAATGTAGATAGAGTAGAGGACACATAAAAGGTAGACACACAAAAAATGTAGTAGGTATAACTTTGTATTTATACGGTACCGTTTTTGGGTAAATCAATTTATACATAAATATAAATAGCATTACGCTCACAAAATTTTCAGGTCGGTATAAAAAGTAGTGATCCCTTTGTACCGCCTCAGGACTAGTAGGTACTATTTGATATTCTGTGCTAAGTTATCTTAGCACATGGGTATCTTACTGTGTAACTAGTCTTTTTGCGCTAAAATATCGCCTGTATTTTAGTGCCAAATTGATTCACTTACACAGATTCCTTACATTTAAAGTATGAACATAAACCTCAATTACATAGGCCCAAGTGCATTGCCGTGACATCCCAACCTGTTGCTCGAAGGAAGGCAACATTGGGTGGAAGTATTGATTCGTCCCACTGAGCATGCTCGCCACATACAGTCTACGTCAACTGATAAGCCGAAGACCACCCACACAAAAATATCAGACAAATTCTAAATACGTAGTAATACAAAAAAATATTCATATTTACTAGCTTTTAGTGTTTTTTCCCGAGCTTGTTTATTCATAGAGTGAGGTGTGCTTATAAATTAATGTTGACATAATCTAGCGATGATGGAGGAGCTTCTGCAAGATATATTCAAGGAAGCAACTGGACCGAAGTTGACGGCACTCAGGAAGTCTTGCCAGGATGCTTTGGGTACGTAACATTAAAATCGAAGCAATACTAAATTATGTACGCGTAATTAGATGTCTAGTAAGTAACTAAACAAATGAAACTTCACCCGCATAACTATTTGAGAAACAAATACATTTGGACAAACTAAGTATGTAGGTACTTATACTTATATTTATTTAAGTTGTGAATGGTACCTAATATTAAATTTACGGAGTTTTGTAAATGATATTGATTTATACATTAAATGCGACTTACCTATAAAATATTGTAAAAAGTCATTATATGACGTCATAGGTAAGCTTTGACCAACCATTCAACCTCACTGTACATAATTTTTGTGTACAGTGTACTGTACAAACACTACAAACACAATGTACGTACACTAGTTACGGTAAATCAAAATGGCCAATAGATATAAGTTTCTAGCGCCTGAATAGTAAAAATAGCTTAAAGGAATTTTCAATAATCCCGCAAACTGTTTGCACGCACGTAAATTAGTTACATGCGTACACTTGACTTGTGAGGTCGACTATGGAGCCCACAATTACAACCCTGATGATCTTACAGAAATCCTCTGCATACAAGAAAGCAGCGGGCGGCGAGCGTCGTACGAGCTGCGGCGCGTGTGTCTGCTGCCTTTACAGATCGCACTCGAGAGCAAACGAGCGAGGCTCGTCGCGTTCGCTCTACAGGGCTTCCATGTAAGACAGATCCTACCATTACCACATTTTAAGAAGTCCACATACAGGAAGGCGATCAATATTTACACATCGACTTATCATGGACTTCTGAGCAGTGTAAGCAGCATTAGCGAAGAACTGACGATGACGTCCGCTGGTATAGAAAAAAAAGTGTTTGTATGGCGACCATGTAGCGGAAGACACTGCGTGGGCATCATACCCTGCATTAGGTAATAGGTAGATCGGTAAACTGGTGAAAGGTTACGGGGAACCGCTCTATGCGCGCAGAAATGATCGTTGTGAAAGCCTTTTTCCAGGAGCTGTCTCTCGCTATAAAATTTTAAGGTTAAGAGACGTATACTAACTTGATTTCCTCTAAATTACCTACAATACAATCTTAATGTTTTCGTTCAGAAAATCCTGCGGGATGACAGATTCCACCGCGGTCTAGAGCCCGAAGACGACTCTCTGTGGACGCCTTCCCAGCTGCTCTGCGCTACCGCCTCCGTCATGTACCACTTGCCAGATACGCAAGTATGTTAAGTTATATTGCTGTTTATACATATACGCTTAGTCAGTAACTCAGCAAGTTTAAGTATAATGCCATGCAGAATATATAAATGGGCATTTGCCAATCATACTAATGTTATAAAGAGGAAAGATTTGTATTTTTGTGTGTATGTATGTGTGTATGTTTGTAATGAATAAACTCAAAAACTCTTGAATTGATTTCATAAATGTTTTCACCATTAGTAAGCTACATTCACCCTGAGTAACATAGGCTACTTTTTACCGCGGGAAAATGCCTCATTCCTACGGGAAAAACTGTTAACGCGGGCGGAGCCACGGCGGAAAGCTAGTACTGTATAAAGCCTAAGAACAATTATGAAAATTTCTATTTCACACGGTTTCAATCAATTAATTGTTACATGCCTTAACGACTCAATAGTTTTGGACACCAGGGAGTGAGATAAGTGCGATTGGTCTTATGATTTTACGATCCAGATAAAGAAGAAGGACACATTGTTTATTAATAGTGGTTGAGGGTATAGTGGCGACCCGACTGACTGACACCGGATTAGGATGTCTGAAACCTCCACCACTCTGAGCTTGATCCTGAGTAGAACGGGCTCCCAAGAATCCGTTTTCTGTGCATTGAGGAATACATTATATGCGCCAACATGGCGGCCACGGGAAGCGCGCTGAGTGAACAGCGAGAAGAAAAACAAAAGACTAACGCTTAGAAGTTGGAGACCGCGACCTCCAATTCATGCTTGTTTATTAACTTCATATTACTATGATGCAGTTTGCGGGTGTCGATTTTATGTACGCTAGTATACAATAGTAGTTCAATGGTTCTATGCAGGTGCAAATCTTCCGTCTGTATTTATCGCTGGCGTTGTCGCCTCGGCGCACGCTGAACGGGCGCCTGTGCGTGTGGGCATGCGGGCGGTGTGGCGAGGCCGCCGGCGCAGCCCCGCACGTGGCGGCTGCGGCGCGAGCGGCCGCCGCGCAGATGCTGAGGGCTTATTGCGCACAACTCGGTAAGTCACTTGCCATGTTTTACCGTACTTTCGTCAACCTTCAGGTAACTATAAATGCACGCACGAAGCATGGTAGGTATATTAGTAATATAGGCACAGGTCGGACACTCCTATGGACGCTTTGCTGTATGCAGCAAACGCGTTTTGACAACCTACTGCTTTTTGAATAACAACTGAATATCAATTACAAGTCAAACACTGAAACGCTATATGAAACGCCCCTGAACACCCATGTCAGAATCCCGCGGTGCCTGTGGGGTGCGGCGCGTGGGGAGCTCGGGCGGGCGGGGAACTCATTTTAGTACGGGGGGGTGAGTGTCCTTTCCGTACGAGTTAGTACTATTATTTTCTTCTGTGATACAGGAGAAAGTAAACGGTAAAAGCAGCAGCAGTATAATGAGAGGATTAGTAGTATCATCTATGCTTACTTAGAGACGTTGGAGATGCTTTTGTTCAACAGTATTTTTTTTTTCGGGTAAATATGTAGACCTTTACATTCTGTACGATATTTCAGACGAGGAATGCCAGGAGTTGCTATCGGAGGGCTCACCGCTCGGTCGGAACCACATCGTGGCAGTTGGCTGCTACAGCGAGGTGATACCGGTCATACAGTACCTGTGCGGCAGACTCTCTGAAACACAACTGTACGTATTTAATTTTAAAAGGATTTTTTTATTTGTAGTTCTTGTTTTTACCGTCAGAATTTCAGTTGGTATTTTAGGGTAAATATTAGTGCGAAGCCAGTGCCAGTAGCTAATTAGAATGACATTGTATGTTAAGGTCTTATTTTAAGGTTTTATTATCTGCAATAAATTATTTCATCATCATCATCATCTCAGCCGAAAGACGTCCACTGCTGGACAAAGGCCTCCCCCAAAGATCTCCACAATGAATAAATCATAAAATATTTATTTGAATTTAATTCTTATTTCTCTTTTTCATTACTGGTGTAAAGCTACGAAGTACTACGGAAGTACTACGCCGTAGCAACGTAGCATAAGTGCTACGGATTTCAATGCTACGAGAGTAAAACTGTATGTGTTACGCTCAAAGATCGAAAACGCTCAGTGAGCGGAAAAATAGCTCACAACGCGTTGTGGTCACAGTAAAACATCCACATCGCGAAATTCGTGTTATGGCTATAATGAAAACGCGCACAACGCATTGTGGCAATCACAGAAAGACCAAATAGCGAAATTCGTGTCGTGGCTGACTCAACGCTATTCGATCTCAACGCGTTGTGGCAATGAAGAAAAGCCATGACGCGTATGGAATATTATTTGATTACGACGTATACTACTTTCTGCGAACTGTTTTGGTAGATGTCCATAGAAAGTATTTTTTATTTTATAGAATCACTGCATAACGTGTTTGTCGTTATTAAATATAATGATATAAATTAAGATAAAATAAAGCTATATTTGTTATTATTGAGATTACTTTAGGTATATTTAAAAAATAAACTTATTAAGTGATGAATTATTGAACACAAAATATTAATCATTTGTAAATTACTTATAATTCACTTAAAATAATAAGGATTTTTTTATGACAATTTAAAATTCTTTAAAAGAACCGACACCGACAAGTTACTTACACCAGTCCGTCGTGATATGGTTAAAACATTGAATGCTCAGAACGCGTCATGGCATTCTGCTTTGCCACAACG
>CAOKYR010000179.1:0-19566 GCA_948473455.1 Teleiodes luculella | reverse complement strand
TTAATGTATAAAAATTATTTGTGTATCGCTTTTACGTCTGGTGGTCAAGTAGACGCTATTTATACAGACTTTTCGAAGGCGTTTGATAAGGTTAACCACTTTATACTTTGCCGCAAATTTTATCTATACGGTGTACAAGGAAATTTATTCAGGTGGATTTGCTCTTATCTTGACAACAGGAATCTACTGGTTGCGCTTAAAGGGTACAAATCTATTCTTGTAAAAGTTTTATCTGGCGTCCCGCAAGGATCCCATTTGGGGCCCTTGCTATTTATAATATTTATTAACGACTTAGTGGACTCTTTAAATTGTGAATCACTCTTGTATGCAGATGACCTGAAATTGTTTACTAAAATCCGGAAAGATGACTGTCTTAAGTTGCAAGCAGATATTGATCTAGTACAACAGTGGTGTACCAAAAATAAAATGTGGTTAAATGTTCAAAAATGTTTTGTCATCAGCTTTACTAGGAAATGCAATATTTTAAAATATGATCATACATTGCATAGTCAAATATTGTCCAGGAAAGAAATAGCCAAAGACCTAGGCATCATCTTTGATATTCAGCTTACATTTAAACCACACTACGACTATATTACTACCAGAGCGAGCCAACTGCTAAGATTTATATATAGATCAACAAAAGACTTCAGCATGATCACCCTTTTTTACAGTCTGGTACGTACTATATTAGAATATGGATGCCCTGTCTGGTCACCGTTTTATAAAGTACATATCAATAGCATTGAAAGCGTACTCTCAGCATACTCAGGTTACTCTCATATCGTACCCACTCACACAGATTATTTCGTTCTTATGAACAGCATCTAGCAAAATTCAGCGTATGTACTTTAGAAAGTCGGAAGATTACAATATGATCTAATTAACCTTTATAAAATTGTGCATGCGCATATTGACTCTCCTACTCTGTTAACTTTGTTAAATTTTAATATAGTGTATCGTACACGTGCGCCGAAATTATTCAGCCTAAATGTATATTAAAAAATGTATATTAAAATAACACATCTTATTATAACGCTATCGTAAGAATGTGTCGGGAATATAATAAATGACTTAGCGGCAGATAACAAGGAACTGGACATTTTTAATAGTAGTTTTGGTCGTTTTAATAAATCAGTTAAGGATATCCTCAATCCTCAACGTTCATCAGTTTGTGAATAACTTATTTTATTATTACTGTATTGAAATCATAAGCACTTTTATGTCATTACATCTTGTACACTAGAAGTCAACACAAACATGTCCCTTTGATTATACCTTTACCATGCTGAGTACACATGTTTTGGGTTGGGATCTAGTTTAACATTTTTTCTTTTTGTAAAAAAAGTCGAGAGAAGAGATAAGATAGTGTTTGGCTAATAAATATTCAGTTTTGACTTGTCCGAAACGATTGTGTCGATTATTTTCTAGCGTTTAGTCGAGAAAGGACTAATTCTACAAACGACTAATTCTATAAATGCCCAATTCTAGAAAAGACTAATTCTACAAAGGACCAATTCTATTAATGCCTAATTCTACAAATGACTAATTTTACAAATGACTGATTTGACATTGAATAATTAAAGAAAAAAGTCATGTAAAAGTATTGAGTTGAGTAAATAATACAACTGAATTTTCGCAATAGTTGTTTATTCTGATCACACTGAAGAGTTTTAATCAAGATACTGTTTACCGTTGATTATATGACAACTCATTATTACAAATCAGTACATACGTAATTTAGATTTTTTATATTTTACTATTTTTATTTGAATTTATTTGTTTTTTTTTATTATTATATTGTTTCCTATTTTTCTTCGACCGATATTTTTCCATTTCTTAATCTATATATTTAATTTTTTTTAAACAGTGGTATCGTCTGAGCCCGTCAATCTTCAGTTGTGCAAACCAACGCCATCGTACCACTAACTCACTCGAAGGATGGCATCACAGGCTAAATGTGTTAATCCCTAAAAGACCCAGTCTGTTTTCTTTTATACAAAAGTTACGACTTGAAGCAAAGCACGTTGATATAAGAATTAAGGACTCTTTATTCCAAGTGCAACGGAAAAACAGACGAAATCGTGACATCACCTTTGATCGAAAATATAAGAAGATTCTACAGAGATTGAGAAATGGCGAAATATCAAACAGAGATTAAAAAAGCAATCTTTTACAGTAGCGTGAAATATATTCAAATGTGTTTATAAAAATACAGTGTCAAATTATTATTCTACATTACCTAATTACTGATTTATAATAATACGTTGTCATGTAATCAATGTGTGTCTAATAAAAATTTAACTCACCTATATCGTGTTTTTTAATAAATTTATTTGTTATTGTTATTAACTACAAAATTGAAAAAAAATACATAGTTGCCATATAATCGCATACATGAGTTGTCATATAATCAACGGTAAACAGTATCTTGAATTAAAACTCTTCAGTGTGATCAGAATAAACAACTATTACGAAAATTCAGTTGTATTTTTACTCAACTCAATACTTTTTTTTTACCTAGTACTATTATTTATTCTGTGCTTTTACTTGAATTTTTTCTTTAAATTATTCAATGTCAAATTAGTCCTTTGTAGAATTAGTCATTTGTAGAGTTAGGCATTAATAGAATTGGTCATTTGTAGAATTAGTCTTTTCTAGAATTGGGCATTTATAGAATTAGTCGTTTGTAGAATTAGTCCATAATAGACTATTAGTTCCTAGAAAACGTTTAGTCGAGAAAGGACCAATTCTATAAATCCTTATGTTATGAGCCATAAGGATTTATAGAATTGGTCCTTTCTCGACTAAACGTTTTCTAGGAGCTTTTTATTATATTGTGAATAGGTGTAAGCAAATACTGTTTGACATAGACAGTTCGCGAGCAATTCATATTTACAAATTCGTGGCTTTTGCTATTTTGTGATGGCTGCAGTGCGGTGCGAAAAATACGGGAGCGGGGTGCCAACTACACAGGGCAGGAGAAAACGATTTGGCTTGGTTTCAAAAAGCAATCAAGGCGAAGGCAAAAGAATTGTATATAAGTGACTCATCACCTGGAAAAAAATCATTCACAGTTGTTGCGCACTGGCACTACTTCCTGCGTCATATATTCCCGCCCGAGGCCTATTTAAGCCTCCATGAAGAAACGTCTGATTTAGATTGCTATGCCAAGTTTAATTACTTATTACTTTTCAAGTTACTGGATAAACACTATAACGACATCCACACTTAGTTGTTACGGACATGTTCAGAGAACGACGAATGCCATTGAGGGGTGGCACAACAGATTTAATGCAAAATTTCCTTCTAATAGAAAGACTTCCTTGTATTTACTTATCGTAAAATTAAAAAAAAAAGGGGAGTACCAATGAAGAAGGCAAGAAAAAATTAAATGAAATACGTTACCTTGCTACGAAATGGTATTAAAACCACAACCGGTATTGACAATTTTATATTAACGAATACCTGTGCCTTTGATTCCGTAGCTCAAGTTCGAAAGTAGCTTGCGCGGACGGATTCGCTGTGAGCACAACGGTTTTCAGTAACACTGAGGCAGACCATGGCGCACCTTCGTTCATGCTCTTTATGTACGGCCATCTACATTAATGATTACAATATTTATGATTTTGACAATTTGTTCTTAGTATACTTAATTTATTATTAGATGGATAACTAATTTGATGTGAACTATTGTGAACTGTTTAGGTACCTATAGGCACTGGCTTTTAATTCCAGCCAGACTGCTGAATTTATGTATTTTGTCGTGTATGATTGTGGTGAAAATATTGAGAACTATATGCTAATCTTAATAGTGATTGCATATTGTATAATATAAACCAATGATGACAAGAAACTCCTGTAGTTTGAATTCTCGTCAGTGGTCAACCATAAACATGCAAATGTTGAGTTGTGCCGATGATAAACATCGTACAACAAACCCGCTGGAAGGGTGGCATAAAGAGAAGTATAGTCAATAAATTATCTGGGAAAAATAGAAGGAAGCAAGATGTAGAGATCGACAAAAGATATAATAGATTATTACAAAAATTTAAAGATGGAGAAGTGGATTCCAAACAATTCTTAAAATAATAATAATAATATATTTACGTTTGCAATGTTAAACAAAGTTAAAGACCTGTTAATTATTGGTTACTAGCTTTCCGCCCCGCGGCTCCGCCCGCGTTAAAATTTCTTCCCGTGGGAATGAAGTTTTTAAATTTCTCTCCGTAAGTTTTTTTTTTTTATATTTAATAAAAAATTTTTAATAAGCAGTACCCTATGTTACTTGCGTGCGTTACCCCAGCCAGAAAATGTCGAAAATCGTCATTCTAGTACAATAGATAATTAGATATACGGCTTCTGTAAATGTTAAACAGGTTTTAGAATTTGATAAAGCGATAGTTTGTTAATTATTTGATAAAAACAGTTCCGGCTGGAGTAACGTTACTCCAGCCAGATCTTTTGTTTTCTAACGGGTATGTTGAAATAATTATTGTCTAAATAATTAGGTAACAATTTGATATAAATGTTAAAACTAAGTTTGTGTTTGTATCTGCTATGGTTGCGAAGATATTTAAAATCCTGCTGGAGTAACGTTTGCACGATTGCTGTATCTCGGAATTTATTAACTAGATGATTATGATTTTTGTACAGGACATCTGGCTAATTAGTTATAATTTGGTAAGCAATACAAGAATCCACCATAATGCACCGTTTTGAAGTTATGTTACAAAGCAGAAATATGCTTCAATAGGACCTAGTGCTTCCAATATTAGCTCCAAAGACTAACTTGAAACGTTATTATATAGGTAATTACTGTCTATAAATGTTAAAAGAAGTTTCATTAGTATCCAATACGTAATTAAAAAGTTATGACGAAACTTCAATTTGTTCCGGCCACAGCGCCCAGCGGAGTTATTTGTCGACCGATTAACCAAGTTTCCTGTATTAATGGTAACTTTATCTTATAATAAGTAATTAGATATGCACTTCAATTTTATACCTGTGAAGTTTCAGACGTATACACTTATAAATTGACGAGATAATTAAAAAAAACTATAAACGTCTGGTAACCCGGCCAAATTTAGAATGTTATAAAAAAGCGGCCGCGCAATACATTACACCAACCTTCTTAAATTATTGGTATAATTTGATCTTAAAAGCTGGTACAGTCACGTTTAAAATTCGTTTGATTGAAAAAAATCTTTAAATTGCTTATATACTACCTACTTACATCTAATTGTTAAATCAATATGCTTAACCATTCTATCGATGTGTCGTCAATAGTAGTCAATTTGCAAGGTACAAATTGCGCCTATGTAGTTTTTAGTTAATTTCATATAATGTATTTATATAAAAGAATATAATACCAATTATATTTTTTCCTTTACTACTATTATATGGATTTAACCCTGGAACTGTGATTTCTGAACAGTTATTTAAGTTTTTGTATGGATCACCCTACTCAGAAAATGCAGTTACAGGGTTAAATGCATAGGTAGGTATATTTTATTAGGTCTCAATATGAACTAGCTATTGAAAAAATTTTGGCTCTAGCCACACACTCTTTTTTTGGATCATTATTGTATGGAAGTTGCCTGATGTCCCTTATAATATTAGTTTATACCAGTGTTAGGCAAAATGTACGTACAGAAGCCAGCACATGCAGATGGACATTCGCACTAGGAAACTCAGCCCTACCGCTACGGAATACGGGCGCTTTCAAGGTCAACTCAACATGTCCAGCCTTATGTGCTGGCTACTGTACCTACCACTACCATGATTTAGATTACAATTCTTAATTTTGAAAAGTAATCAACTTACGAATTACTTTGAGTAATTCAATTAGATATATGCAATTTCTATTACAATTGCATTTCGTTCAGTTCATTTGATTTTTTGAAACCGCGATTTACTTCCTTATAAGAACGGTGTAAAGTCCAAAGTGTTCAGCTTAACGTGCTCTTGATTGTACTCATAAACATTTGTGGAAAAAAGGGTAAATAATGGTGAGCGTCAGAATCGCTTGATAGGTGTTTGAAAATTGATGAGATGTATGCTATATAACCGTACCTAAATAGTACTGAATTGTACCTATGAAAAGATAAACTGTACTTCAGGCCTTCACATAATAAATAGGTAGCGTCATACTCAAGCGATTCTGATGTATGGTTGGCTTGCACATTACCATATCTAGAAAACACGTATGAACTATAATCTGGAACATGTATCAATAAACTGTACCTAAACAGTACCTTAAATTGCAATCTTTACAAAAGAGTAAATCATACGGGATTGTTTCGGAAACTGAAAAACAAAATTGTGGATGATTATTTTTGAACACGTTTATTTTCTATACATACAGGTATATTCTTAAGATCACGCTCCTGTAGATTTTTTTTATATAGTTAAGATAAGTAATATAACCTTAATGAACGGTCTCCTGCATAGAAAACGGACCCCCCTATCGTAAGCGGCGGGTAGTCACCGCTTATGACGGGAGGGTCCGTTTTCTTTGCAGGAGACTGTACTTTGATTTTCTAGATCTAGACAGCTTTAACAGATTCCACAGCTAGGTAATAGGCTCTCCTTTGACACTTGCGCTTTTGAAAATTGAAAAAAAAGAAGCCATTTTAACGCTTTTATGTTTCTGAACCGATTGCTTTCAAAATCGATACCTATCTATCTAGGGTCCCGCAGTGGTGTTCGATGATGATTCTGGGGTTAAAATTGGAAAAAATGGCCGCCATTTTGAACTTTTTGTTTCTGAACCGATTGCTTTCAAATCGATATTTAGGGTCATTTGAGTGTTGTGTAACAGAACCAACTTGGGTCCCGTAGAGATTTCACAAATGTTTTATAAAAATTGCGTTATAAAATAATTACATGTTTTTTAGTTGAAGTGATCTCATTATTACCTGTCAACGTCCACTAACATCAAAACGATGCCAAACAAAAGAAGGTCGCTACGCACCTATGGCATCAAATCGATGTCATGGTCTCTGAACCTTCTTCAAGTGTAATACAAACAAATACCAGGTTAAAATCCTTTACTTATAAACTAGGGTCTGGGACACTTACGAATTTTTGGAAATAATTCCAGATGAGGCTGAATTTTTGTTTACGGTTTTTATTTTTACATACAGTACATAATATTTTAAAACAGATCTCTATTTTTATGCGTGAATTGGAACGAAGATAAAAACTTTACGAACGAGAAAGTTCAAGGTCAACTAATATTTTTATAATTTATTAGTTTGAACAGTTTAAACAGAGTTTATGTAGTTCGAGATCAGTGTATTTAATAACTTAATTGTATTTCCAATTATTGGCTGTACATTACTGGCCGTACATTATCAGCTCGGGCTGATATTGTACGGCCAGGAAAGCACGGCCAGGAATGCGCAGCCCGTATTTCAAAAACCATGTACACGGAATATCGGGCCGGCAATTATCAGGGTGTGCAAACTCGGGACGCCAATTATCGGCTCGTGCATTATTGCTACCCGAGCGTGGCGGGAACTCGGGCAGACTCGATTGTTTTTCACTTAAAAACGTTGCGTTTTTTGTTTCATAATACCAAGTTTTCATTCAATGAGTGTAAAAGTGCTCTCTCATTTTAATTATTGTCATTTTGAGCCGAAACAATGTTGTGTAAATTCTGTGGTAAATCTGATCACAGCCGCAGGTCATCTACAAAATGTATCAATTATTTACCACCCATGCGAAAGCGCAAGCGTGATTATGATGCGCAAGAAATGAATTTGGAGATTTATACGATAAAGCGTGGATTAAATTCTATATTATGTCCATTGTTAGATTCTGAAGAAAGGGCCAAGTTATTATCAGAAATACGGCGAGACGTAAGAGATTTATCTAGAATTTTTATTGAATTAGGCATATTTATAAATTACTGCATGAAAACATCTCTAACTTTATCGGAAAAACCAGATATTCTAAATTATGTTTATGCAATGAAGGGTAAAGGACCTTATGCCGCCAAGTATCGTGAAATCTCAGACGGAAGATGCTACGATGGTAAACTTCGAAATTATATCATTCAAGAATTGGCGAAATCCTACGAAACCATTCTCCATACAAACATAGAGACTCACGCTTACGCTAGACTGTGCCGCTATTTCGGTGTGAAGCGAAACGATCCGCGCATTTATGACGCCTATTTCAATAAACAATATATTGAAAATGATGAAATTTCGAAAGTGTGTAAAATTATCAACGTCGACACTTTAAAAGGAGCTTTTTGGTGGAAAACCATTCCTAAATGGATGTCAATCCAACAAGAATTGTACGCTCGCGAAAAAACTAAATCTTTTCAGCTGTTTCCCCAACCAAAGCATGGATTAATACACGTCACGTCACGTCATCTAGGGCACGAACTCTTGCGACGGGTGGCGCCTCATAAAATCACCAGTCAATGGCCAGAAATCGAGGATCATGAAGCGTATTTATGGCGGCCATGGTTAATACCTATAAAAAGATTTGGGTGTTGCATACAAACCGACGGCGTCAGCGCTAGTGTATCTATGAATAGATATATTAAAAAGAAATCAAAGACTGAAGAATCGCCTCCTAAAAAACAGTCGCGCATCAATAAACATTTTAATAAAATCATAGCGGTGGATCCAGGTTCCAGGATCCCGCTGGCCACGTGTGACGATGCATTCAGATTCAAGCGAATAACTAGAAAATATGTCAGATCTCAAACGTTGGAGTGGAAACGCGATAGAGTGCGCACCAGGCTATTGAAAGAAGCACTAGAGGCCGAAGCCAAGGACCGAGAAACTATAGAGAAAGAAAATGACATAATTTTGAGCGCAAAATCGACGATTCATGTTACTGAATACACAAACTTTAGGCTAAAATGGTTTAATAGGCGCCAGGAGCCATACGAATCTCATTCCAAATTGACGAGATTAAACTTTGACAAGTATATTAGAACCGCTAAAACTGAAGAGAAAATTATCAAAGAGGTTTTTGACGGTGGCGGGGAAAATGTTAAAATCTTATATGGGAGGGGCGCCAAGTTTATGAATGTCGCCAAATTTTCCGGTAGAAAATTCAAGCACGACTCTTTACTTAAACGCCTGCGAGGGCGCAACACCTGCGTAGAAATCGTCGACGAAGCCTACACATCTCAAGCGTGCTCCAGCTGCAACGGGAGTAGTGGAGAGTTTTACAAGATCGCCATGGACCATCGTCTTCGCTGGGGAGTTTGCCCAAACTGCAACAGCGAGTTCGACAGGGATTATAACGCGGCGAAAAACATTCTAATAAATTATACTCGGTCGGCCTTATGTCGGCCAAGACATCTCACCAACGAGGTGTCGTAGCCTCCTAATCTATATAAAAAAATGACTCGTCTTCAATAAAGTTGAAATTTCCACTTCAATCTATTGTAGTCTGGGTCTTAGGAGGTTAAGAAGGAATAGAAAAGAAATAAAATTTGAAACCATATTTTAAAAATATTTCAAATAAAGAATTTAAAATAAAAGTTTCATGTTCGAGATTTGAAAGAATAAAAGAACGTTGGAACACAAATGGAATCAGGATTTGGCTATAAATACGTAAGATGAGAATTCTTGGAATCATTCTGCCCACTTTGGTGAAATTTGCAAGCTGCTATTAAGTTCTTTGCCTGCTGTGGTGAATCCATTCCTGAAGACGACAGCGATTAATACTCATAATACAATGGCAGGTAGAAAAAGCATTATATCGTTATATGATCAAAAAAGTATTATTTCGAAGTATAGGCATATATTTGATAAATCTTATCCTTCAATCTCTCATGAAGTATTTGAAAAAATACAAAATGAATTGTTCGAAAGCTTCCAACAGAAAATGTCTAAAATGGCCATATATAATTCAGTGAAACGTAACAAAAAATATTTTTTCTGTACTAATGAAGACGAACAGACAAATTTTATGGTGAACATGACAGGCAACAATAATATTTGCAATGAAAATACTGATAGTAGCAACAGTTATAATTCAGATTTGGAAGTAAAGTTTCAAATGGATATCTATGAATTCAAACGCATCGCACCTAAAAACCACATATTATTGTTGCAAAATAGTTGGACAAATGAATTGCAAGATCAGATATGGCAAAAAACTTTTCTTAAGTGTACATTTGCTTTTAAAAATAACTATGTACCGTCAAATTTTCGATTTAACGATATAAAATGCAAAGGAAGATGTACTCAATGTGGCGCTGAAATTCATATTAATATATCTTCAAAAACTGATCATTTTTTAGAAGTCCTTTGTCAAGTATATCATCATAAGGAAGACCATGTCCACGATCCGACTGTTAAAAACAGACTAACATCAATACGTAAACAAAACCTTGCTAAAATCTTAGAGCATGAGAAGGCGTTAAAAGTAAGGACAATGCTGGCAAATGAACTTATGGATATGAATAATCCAAAAGAACCTCCAACTTTGCCCAAATTGAATAATTTAAGAAAAATACGACACGATGCTAAGAGGGCAATTCAATTTGACAAAAACACAATTTTATCTATTGATGATTATTCTGATATTAGTACCTACTTAAAAAAATAACCTATGTTCTAAAGGAGAAAGAATAAGCATTTAGTGAAAAAATAAGTCTGAATTTAGATTAAGTAAATACGTAGGTAGTAATTTTAAATTTAAAATGTTTCTATGATTTTTTATAATTCAAAATAGTTATCTTCAAAATAATTCAAGTTGGAATTTTGAGATTATAATCTATGTCGAAAAGTTCGTATGAAGGAAGAATAAGCATTTTGTGAAAAAAGAAGTCTGAATTTAGATTATGTGAATACTATTTTAAAAAATTAGTTTTATGGTTATTGCTAATAATTTGTTAAAGGAAAAAATATAATTGGTATTATATTCTTTTATATAAATACATTATATGAAATTAACTAAAAACTACATAGGCGCAATTTGTACCTTGCAAATTGACTACTATTGACGACACATCGATAGAATGGTTAAGCATATTGATTTAACAATTAGATGTAAGTAGGTAGTATATAAGCAATTTAAAGATTTTTTTCAATCAAACGAATTTTAAACGTGACTGTACCAGCTTTTAAGATCAAATTATACCAATAATTTAAGAAGGTTGGTGTAATGTATTGCGCGGCCGCTTTTTTATAACATTCTAAATTTGGCCGGGTTACCAGACGTTTATAGTTTTTTTTTAATTATCTCGTCAAAACTTCACAGGTATAAAATTGAAGTGCATATCTAATTACTTATTATAAGATAAAGTTACCATTAATACAGGAAACTTGGTTAATCGGTCGACAAATAACTCCGCTGGGCGCTGTGGCCGGAACAAATTGAAGTTTCGTCATAACTTTTTAATTACGTATTGGATACTAATGAAACTTCTTTTAACATTTATAGACAGTAATTACCTATATAATAACGTTTCAAGTTAGTCTTTGGAGCTAATATTGGAAGCACTAGGTCCTATTGAAGCATATTTCTGCTTTGTAACATAACTTCAAAACGGTGCATTATGGTGGATTCTTGTATTGCTTACCAAATTATAACTAATTAGCCAGATGTCCTGTACAAAAATCATAATCATCTAGTTAATCGAAAAATAGATTTGACATAACGGTGACATGACTGACAGCGAATTTGACATATGTCATCGAACTCGTGCAAACGTTACTCCAGCAGGATTTTAAATATCTTCGCAACCATAGCAGATACAAACACAAACTTAGTTTTAACATTTATATCAAATTGTTACCTAATTATTTAGACAATAATTATTTCAACATACCCGTTAGAAAACAAAAGATCTGGCTGGAGTAACGTTACTCCAGCCGGAACTGTTTTTATCAAATAATTAACAAACTATCGCTTTATCAAATTCTAAAACCTGTTTAACATTTACAGAAGCCGTATATCTAATTATCTATTGTTAGTACGGCTTGCTAGCTAAAAAATATAAGGATATCGGTCCCATCTGGCAGAAAGTACGAAACTTGGCATGAATGTAGCTGTCATATATGTGCTTCAATATCGATATGGAAACACTTCGATAAATTATTGTTTCCCCCCTTTCCCCCCCCTTTTATCTCCCTCATTCCGGTTTTTTGAATTTTATACTAAAACAGTACGTCTGAGGAGTTTACTTTTCAGAGATCAAATCATCGTCGATAAATTGCCTACAAAACAATACTACATTTTATAGTGCTAAGATTAATATATTTCTATATACAGCCATCAACGTTTTATGAAATTTTAAAAACAGGCACACTTTTTTCTTCCTTACTTCATTTATAGGAAAACGACAAGAGTGGTGATAAAATGGACTAAAGAAGTCAACTACCTTATACATTAAGCTAAAAAATGACATTTACTTCATAGTCGTAAAGGCATTACTTCTAGAGTTACAACTCACCGCGTCTGACTCAAGTACTCTTTTTTTACCTTTTTAGAATACATCTTTCTGTTAACTTTGTTTAGCGTAGATTAGATTCAGATTTTCCAATTAGAAATAAAACAGTCCATGTACTAATCCAGGCCACAGTCTATTTACATGTAAAACTAGCTTTCTGCCCGCGGCTACGCTTGCGTTGTGTTTCGACATTTCCGTATTAATTTTTAACTATCCCACTTTTTTCCGTGATTTTAAAGTATCCAACATGTTGACCGAGTATATAAGGTACCACCATGCAAAATTTCATTTCAATCGGTCTAACAGTTTCGGAGATAAGCCCGTAGAATGTACTGCGCCGTATGAGTTACTAAAGTTTTTTAACTATCCCACGGGAACTTTTTAATTTTCTGGGATTAAAAGTATCTAAGATGTTGACCGGGATATAAGGTACCACTATACAAAATTTCATTGAAATCGGTCGAATAGTTTCGGAGATTAGCCCGTACAAACAGACAAACAGAGAAACAAAAATATTTGAAAAAAATCTGGGTATGTACTATATCGCTTCTTACATCCCCTTGAATAGGTTTATAGCATTTTTTTTCTATGTACAAATTTTATAGATTTTTTTTTGTTTTTCTTTGCACGGGCTAATCTCCGAAACTATTCGACCGATTTGAATGAAATTTTGTATAGTGGTACCTTATATCCCCGGTCAACATCTTAGATACTTTTAATCCCAGAAAATTAAAATGTTCCCGTGGGATAGTTAAAAAACTTTAGTAACTCATACGGCGCAGTATATTCTACGGGCTTATCTCCGAAACTGTTAGACCGATTGAAACGAAATTTTGCATGGTGGTACCTTATATACTCGGTCAACATGTTGGATACTTTAAAATCACGGAAAAAAGTGGGATAGTTAAAAATTAATACGGAAATGTCGAAACACAACGCAAGCGTAGCCGCGGGCAGACAGCTAGTTTTACATGTAAATAGACTGTGGCCTGGATTAGTACATGGACTGTTTTATTTCTAATTGGAAAATCTGAATCTAATCTACGCTAAACAAAGTTAACAGAAAGATGTATTCTAAAAAGGTAAAAAAAAGAGTACTTGAGTCAGACGCGGTGAGCTGTAAATCTAGAAGTAATGCCTTTACGACTATGAAATAAATGTCATTTTTTAGCTTAATGTATAAGGTAGTTGACTTCTTTAGTCCATTTTATCACCACTCTTGTCGTTTTCCTATAAATGAAGTAAGGAAGAAAAAAGTGTGCCTGTTTTTAAAATTTCATAATACGTTGATGGCTGTATATAGAAATATATTAATCTTAGCACTATAAAATGTAGTATCATTTTGTAGGTAATTTATCGACAACTATTTGGTTCTTGAAAAGTAAACTCATCAGTCCTACCGTTTTTGTAGAAAATGAAAAAAACCAAAATGAGGGAGGTAAAATGAGGGAAAAAGGGGGGGGTAATCATTTCTCAGCGTGTTTCCATATCGACATTGAAGCACATATATAAAAGCTACATGTATGCTAAGTTTCATGCTTTCTGCCAGATGGGACCGTAATTCAGGTTAACAAGCCGTACTATGTACTAGAATGACGATTTTCGACATTTTCTGGCTGGGGTAACGCACGCATGTTACTTCTAGTAGGTACCTCCCAGGATATGTGTACAAAGTTTCATGATGATTCGTCAAGTAGTTTTTGCGTGAAAAGGTAACAAACATCCACGCTTTCGCATTTATAATATTAAGGATATTATATATTATATTATTAAGTAAGGATGTTATGCTGGCACCTTACATCGCATTTGTGCTCGGTCATGGTTTTTGTCCAATTTGTAAAAAAGATAGACAGTATAGATAGGTACAACACGATTATCGAATAACGATGTAAATTGTCAAATAATCTTACACAGATTATTATTTAATATTACTTAAAATAAACCACATGGTTTAAGATTTACAAATGTTCAATTTTTCTTGATGCCTATTATGTAAAATGATGAGCAGAAAAAGAGGTTTGATAAAGGAGCATTCGGGTTAGGTAATGGACATTCTGTGGACATTGTATACTTCCGTTTATCTTAAATGTATAATTTTATTTTGTGTACATTATAGAATCTAAAATTCAGGGAAAATTACATTGTGAAAGGGATATTTAGAGAATAGACGTTCAGGGAAATAGACTTAATGACCCGACTGGACATTCCGGTAATTAGACCTAAAGTGCCTGATGGTTTGTCTCGTTCAAAATAAGCCAAAAAAAAAAAGTAAGATACAAGAACGGTCAAATCCAAATCAGCTAAATCCAAATTAGAAACTGCAAGTTGAAACCATGTTATTTAGTTTAGGTTTTTTAATATATCTTTGAATTATCTTCTTATTTAACACTTAATCCGACCAAGTGAGAACAAGATTTTTTTTTTGTTATCGTTTCGTTTGTTCTGCCCTATCCCTGCCTACACCGCGTGTGATGGTAATGTGGGTAACGATTATTCCGCAATTACCTTCAAGTATACCATGGTCTAAGAAAACAAGGTCTTCCATTCGGACCACGTGACTGACACAAGCCTACGTCATCTTGCGCTGTTCATCCTTGTCGAATGTTAATAGACAAGGATGAACAGCGTAAAATGACGTAGGCTTTTGTCAGTCACGTTTGGTCCGAATGGAAGACCTTACCCTTTATTCGGTTTACGACGTCGATGGTTTACTACAGAGTCTGCTAGTGGGCATGTGTGCAACATCTATTCTGAACTAGCATTTGTGAATTGTTTTGATATATCGGACATAATGCTGTACCTAAGTCGAAAAATGGGGTTTGCTACCCCATTCCGAAAACCTATTTATAGAACGACGTTTCCCGGATGACAGTTAACCGACAGATCAAACTATCGAATGCTTGTTTCTTCAACGTCCATTTATTCGATGGTTCGTTTGACCGAATTTCTATTTATCGAAGCTTCAGTTTATTTCCTGTCGCTCTATCGAAATTATTATTAACAGGGGGCCGTTTCATGGTGATAAAATTTACAAATTCCAGAGACAATTCGACATTCATTGCGTAGCCGATATGATAGAAAATAAATAGTTCACATTTGAGACTTACTGGACATGCGATGAAAATATCACCGCATTTGTAACTTTCACTATTATTAGACAAGTTAAATGACCCCCAGAACTTTTATTTATTTTTCAATCATTTAGTTAATTGATCGCTTACCGTTCTCGAAAATAACTTTATTACCTACTAGTTTTCCTTGGCGGCTCCGCCCACGTTAAGAGTTTTTCCCGTAGGAATGAGGCATTTTCCCGCGGTAAAAGGTAGCCTATGTTATTCAGAGTGAATGTAGCTTTCTAATGGTGAAAACATTTTTGAAACCGGCATGGTAGTTTTTGTGTTTATTTATTACAAATACAGACACACACACACATACACATATTACACGTGTTGGTGCTGTGTGTGTACACACACAAATACAGATCTTTCCTCTCTTTAATATTAGTATAAATTATATTATAGTATGATGAAAAAGTAAAAATAATCTGGGTGATAGAAAATATAAAACAGTACATACACTGGTTAAAGTAAATAAAATTATACTTCAATTTAAAAAATTATCAATTATTTTTACTGAAATATTAAAATAACTGCATTTTATTGACGTACGTCAGTGAGATACATGGGACACAAAGTTGGCTCGATCATTGTCTTGTTACGCGGGCGGCATGGGAGTCTATAACGGATGTACTTGTTAGTTATAATAATGTTTATTGGTCTGACCATTTTCCCTTGCAAATTAATTGTAATCTTAAAATACTGAGACCTAAATTAGATCCAAAGATTCGAATTTTTAATAAAGCAATATGGGGAGAACGGGACGCTGCTCAAATTATGGATTTTAATGCATTATGTCACAGTAGTTTAAGCAAAATAAATATGCCTATAGAATGTGAACAATGTAGTAAAGGTATGTGTGCGGATGTTGAGCACAGAAATGTTATTGATAGTCTGTACCGTAACTTAGTTAGTGCGCTGACAGAGGCGGCCATTAAGACAGGTGACGGGTGCGACGGAGACGGAAGCGCTAAAAGGCGCAGTAGAAGTAAGCCTTACGTAGTAGGATGGAATAAGCATGTCAAACCTTTGCACAGGCGGGCGCGGCTTGACTTTGAGATGTGGCTCTTAAGCGGTAAACATAAAAGTGGTTTATATTATAATAACATGTGTAATAGTAGAAAGATGTTTAAAGCAAAACTAAAATGGTGTATAAAAAATTCTGAACAAATTAAGATGGACCTTTTGGCAACAACACATCATAATAAACGTTTTGGTGATTTCTGGAAAAATGTTAACAAACTTAATGCTAAGCCGCGCCTGCCAGTAAGTGTTGACGGGGTGAGTGAGCCGTCTGACATCGCAAACCTCTTTAAAGAACACTTCAAGGTGTCAGCGCAGCCTTTTGACGCCTCACAAACAAATAGTAAAATACATAGTACACCGCGTGCACCACCGGTGGTTATTATTACAGCTAAAGAGGTTGCTAAGGTGATTAAGCGTATGTCTGGGGGTAAGTCGCCTGGTCATGATGGGCTAAGCGTAGAGCACTTTAAACATGCAGGGGTTCACCTACCGAGGGTTTTGGCGCTTCTGTTTAACCTGTGCATTCGACACTCGTATTTACCACCCGATTTTATGAAAACAATAGTTGTACCGATTGTTAAAAACAAGACGGGGGATTCATCAGACAAGGCCAACTACAGACCCATTTCGTTAGCAACTATAACAGCGAAGGTGTTTGATGGTGTGCTTGATCAGCGCCTGGATGAGCATATTAGCTTACACGATGCCCAGTTTGGGTTTAGGGCAGGTCTGTCTACAGAGAGTGCCATCCTGGCGCTTAAGCACACCGTCAGGTACTACACGGACAGAAGCACACCAGTGTATGCGTGCTTCTTAGATTTGTCCAAAGCTTTCGATCTGGTGTCTTATCCGGTGTTGTGGAATAAGTTGGAGGGGGTGAATCTACCGTCTGAGCTCATTGGCATCTTCCGACACTGGTATGAACATCAGATTAACTATGTAAAGTGGGGAGAGGAGTGTTCGGAGGAGTACAGGTTGGAGTGTGGGGTGAGGCAAGGGGGGTTAACGTCTCCCAAGCTATTCAACCTGTATGTAGACCAGTTGATCCGCGGGCTCAGCAGCATGCATGCGGGGTGTTCAATCGATGGCGTCAATGTCAATAACATCAGTTATGCGGACGACATGGTGCTGCTGAGCCCGTCGATTGGGGCGCTCCGGGAATTGTTGCACGCGTGTGAGGCCTACGCTCACGCACACGGACTAAAGTATAATACCAAGAAAAGTGAGCTATTGGTTTTCACTGCTGGCAATCGCGCTCCGCGGCATGTGCCCCCCGTCAAGTTGTACGGGACTGCGTTGGCGAGAGTCAAGCAGTTTAAATATCTCGGGCACATTGTTACTGAGGACCTAAAAGATGACCTTGACATAGAGCGTGAGCGTAGGGCGCTGGCGGTCAGAAGCAATATGCTCGCCCGTAGGTTTGCTCGCTGTTCAGAGCAGGTAAAGATAACGCTTTTTAAGGCATTCTGCCAATCATTTTATACGAGCAGCCTATGGGTGAGATACACGCAGAAGGCCTATAGCGCGTTGCGCGTCCAGTACAACAACGCTTTCAGGATGCTGCTGGGGCTGCCGTGGCGCTGCAGTGCGTCAGGCATGTTTACTGAAGCACGCACTGATGGCTTTCACGCCATCATTCGTAAGAAGGTCTCCTCGCTAATGAGCAGAGTGTGCGGCAGCCCTAATACCATCCTGGGAGCGTTGGGGGGTAAGTGCGAGTGTCATATCGTCCACCACTGGACTAAAATATTAGTTAATTAGGTTCGATTGTAAATTGTGACATCATTGTATTATTATTATATTGTGACATTGTATACTTTTGACATTATTATGTATTTACTTTAATTAATTTGACCGTCTGACTTAATATTTATTTGTAATTGAATTGTTATTTTTATTTATTTTAATCATTAATTATTTTTGTGCTGTTAAGATATGGAATTTATTTTCTGAAATAAAGTTTATTATTATTATTATTATTAATTAAATTATATTATTGTGAAGTTGGCTGTGTGAAGAAGGCTGTATGTTCCTGGTTCTTTGCTTTTGCTTTTTTTTGTCTACTTTGTCCAGGACAGGCTATAAGCTTTAGCCATACTGCCACTTTTGCATTTGCATTAGGTAGGTACGTGAAAAAAAAGTTTGCGCATCATTTTCCGAGAATTTTCTTTTTCATCATATTATAATGAAAAACATCTTATAAAACTTATGAGCTTTGCTCGTTATACACTCGGCTAGGTTCAAAAATCTATAATCATACTTCATACTTATTAATATTATAAAGCAGAAAGATTTGATTGTAAACAAACATACAATTGTTTGTTTGCATTGAACAGACTCTGAAACTACTGAACCGATTTAAATAATTCTTTCATCATTAGATAGCTTCTTTCATCCTGAGTAACATAGGCTACCTTTTACCGCGGGAAAATGCCTCATTCCCACGGGAAAAACTGTTAACGCGGGCGGAGCCGCGGCAGCAAGCTAGTATGTAATATATCAGTATGTAATATAGTCCGTAACCAAGGTTCGAAAATTGCTCGCTATAAACCTGGAAGGTATTGTTTATTTTATTTGCCTATGCTTATCATAGCTTGACGTGAGCTTCACTGAACTGGCAAGGGAGCTATGCTAATGTGTTGTTTTTTATAAGACATAGAGGCAACACTGATAGATAGAATGTATGAAAAATTACAAATGAAAAGTTATGAAAGAATAACACATTGCGCTGAATTACTGGGCTAGGGTAGGGGAATGCTACTGAGTAAACTGCCTTAGTATAAGTTGAAAAATATTTCGAGAAAATAATGCACAGTTATATTGAATTTTCTACAAAACGAAATTCGGTGAAACGAACCATCGGTATATTAACTTTCGGTGAAGTAAACTATCAGAGAAACAAGCATTCGATAGTTTAATCTGTCGGTTAACTGTCATCCGGGAAACGTCGTTCTATAAATAGGTTTTCGGAATGGGGTAGCAAACCCGAAA